>QVRM01000081.1:0-37691 GCA_003439945.1 Dermanyssus gallinae
ATATTGATGATGATGGTTTTGCTTTTTGTATAATACAATTTAAACCTTATTTAAAGGCCATTCACGTTACACATAACGTTAAATGCAATGAAATATAGATCAGTATTTTTGTCACTATATGGCATTTCCATGATCTAAAACAATGCGGCCGTTTTTTAGAATATTTTATTGCATGTCGGTCGCTGATTCGATCTCACTTAAAGAAACAATTCCCTTGAGGAAGCATAAATCATAGTCAGCGCGGCGAGCCGACACGGTTGAGACTCAGTCTAATTACGAGAAAGGCCTCCGGCAAAATACAATACAGTTTGCACTTTAAGCTGTACGGTCTATGTTACTTAGAACAGTGGCTTTCTGTCAAAATACCGTGACTTTATTAGGTTGTAGCAAAAAAGATTGGAACGAAAACAACTATGCATACGTATCACACAAATCATTTATGCTGCTAATAAAGCGTTGTACATGATTTCTGATGCCCGACTGTTGTGGCTACAGCAGATTTCCAGAATTAGGAATTGCTGTTTTTATACGTTAAGTTTCATTCATTGATTATTTTTTTTAACCCAATATTGAATAAATATATAAAAATTGCACACAATATCGTAAAACTGGTATATTTTGTTAGTCCTTGATAACTCAGCTATATAGTCTATATAGAAAGGGCAGCTGGACGTCTCGCCCCCATGGTATATGAATGACCAGTTTTGCATATTCTCTTGGCCATACTTTCTTAACTTTTAGCGGCAAATCTCCTCATAATTTGCAAGTAACCGAGGATCAGCCATCGACCTAGACCACACCAGCGACTCTAGCCTTACCAGTGAGTCATACACCATTGTTAAGGCGTACTACGTTCTGCTTTAGTATGTCTGCCAACAGTTTGAACATTGTGCCACTGCCCTCTTCTCGGCTAACAATTGGACCATGGAATCCATGATTTCGGCGCAGTCTGGACTTCCACTATCATTTTGGGATCACTCACAGGGTTGTTACCTTTCAAGCGTTCGGATGTCTTCCGTATTTCTTTTCTAGTTCAGACGCCCCTCACCATATGGGACATTTCTTTTTTCAGTAACCTGACTACGGGGGGTTCAAAAACCTTTGCAATTTTTTAGGTGTGATATGTATCCTATTGTCAGTTTATCTGCCACTACCGGGCATTGTTTTTTCGCTTGCCTCATCCACTTATAGGGAATTTCGTTTGCTTTGCGAAGCACCCTTTTTCGTATTGTAGGCATGTTCCTGTCTACATGATTGGGCTATGTCCTTTAATGAGTCTTGCCGCATGAACGTCACATATTTCAATTTTAAGCCGGCCTTCAAATGTGTAACACATTAAAAGCTCATTGACGCATCTCCCTACTGTCGGCGTTGAGTCTCAACTCATTAACTGAATTGCGACGTTCCGGTGTGAGATTTCGTGCAAGTGCGATATATGGATGTGCCTAGGGAAGTTTACTTGGTTGGGTGAGGCATATTATCTACACAGATTCAATATATTAAGTCGAACCATCATAGTCTCGACCCGACCGCCGTAGCGTACGGACGTGTTTTGTGAGTGCCTCGTAATAAAGGGTGATAGTGGGAGCCTGTCCATCTGCGGCAAACGCAACCACTACTCCCGACACCTCAGGTCAGCACCAAGTTCCAGACTACTCATCTACGACAGCAGCGACTACACGGGTGAGAAATTTCCAACTTCATACTGTCTAATACTTAGTGTAACAGACGGCAATTCGAACGGCGTTACGTGCAGACTCGAAGCGCCGCCACGTACAATTTTGTAACACCGCCGCATGCAGCAACTCGAAAGGCGCCACGTGCGCGATAACTCGAGAGCGGAAGCGCGCCAAAAACTTAAACGTTGCGAAACGACTCCAAGTCGACAGATTAGCAAGTGCGGGTAATACACGCACATTTGCTAACTGAAGGACGGGAGTAGCTGAGCACAGACTCGGCGACTCAAGACTTAAGCCCGGCAGGTCTCAGTCTTGCCACCCCCCTCTGGCGGCACCCCGACAGGGCCCTCAGCTGCTCAAGAGTTACATGACAAGGAACTCTCTAGCATGCTTGAGGAAGCATGGAGACCTGCGTCACAATTCAGTAGACGCAACTCTCGCGCTCTAAATCGACAAGCGAGCCTCCAGACAAAACAGGCTCAGGAACAGCCGCCTCTACCAGTAGCAAAGCCTGAGGAAGCAACACTCCCAGACGAAGCTATGGACACTCAGTGCGAGCCTAGATCTGCCTCCTTTAAGAGAAAACCTAGCTACACTCCTGAATCAGAGAAGAAAACCCGCGCGCCTACTAGTCCTGAGCAAGAAGAGCCTTCTTCGCCTAGCTATGTAAACGAAAAAGACCTACAGTTACTACTGACGTCAGTGCCCGACATAGAAAAACTAGTCAGCAAACACCGAACTACGCACCTGCAAATCTCTAAAGCAGTGCGAACTATGGGCCTAAATATACGTGAAATATGCCGTAGAGCGCTTGACGTAGGTTTCACTCCCGCCAGAACAAAGGGTCAGTCCGTCGAAATAAATACCGACCCACTCCCAGAGCTTGCACCTCTCTTGCCGCCAGAGGAATTTATAGCTGCAAAGATACAAGGCCTTCTCGTTAAAGAGGAACTAACCGTCGAATAATATGCAGACCTCATGCAAAGGGAGTGGCCGGCGCGCACTTATACTACCACCAGCCTCAGTAAAGCAAGTATTTCAGCTGACAAGGCCCCAGCAAGAGCCTTACTGCTTTCACAAAAGTCCGACAAAGACGAACGCCTTATAAACCGACTATTGCCACAGTTCCCTGGACTGCAGGATGCATTGCCGCACCTTAAGGAAGGGAAGACTATTTTCCTGCAAAATCGGGCATCCTAACAATCGAGGGAGTTGAAAACACTCCAGCTCCAACACGAGCACTCTACACACGGATGATCCAGCATGCTGAAGAAAACGAAAACGATTTTTCTTTGCAAGTCCTAAGAGAGGCAGCAACCAGTCTCTGCGGCTTCCTTGGGACTAGAGACGTCCAGGCAGCGGCGGTGGCCATCCCGGCAACAGCCGATATTACTCTGTTGAGAAAAGTATTAGAGCAAGCCCTCGCGAAACATCCAGGATTGACCCTGGAAATCCGACTTAAAGGCCGGAAAATAGAAGAGGCTCACGACAAAAAGAAGAGAAAGAAACCTGACTCTACCTTTGCAGTTGTCGTGAAGTCAGATCCTATGCTGAAGCCCTACGTGCACTCAGGAATAACATTGACCCAGCGACAGCTGGAGTGGACGTTAAAAGAGCCTTAAGAACAGCTACAGGCGAAATTCGACTGATCGTGCAAGGTACTACTCCCGATGCCACTGGTAGATTTCTTCAGCACATAAAGGAGAAGGCGTCTCTGGAAGCGACAGCCCAAGCGGTCTCACAGACCAAGGCTATGATAATCCGGGACCTAGATGAGTCCATCGAGCCGAAAGACATCCTGAGCTTTAACCACACGGCCAGGGACTGTACCGCAGCCCGACCAACCCAACCTCGCTGCTTCGAATGCGGAGGACAAGGACACGTCGCAAATAGCTGCACGGCCAATAGTAGGTGCTACGTATGTAACGTAGATGGACACTACGCCACTACAACGTAATGCCCAGCATATAGACAACGGGTTACAAACCTCCGAGTAAGCTACAATCAAAATGACCAGCAAAATTAAAATACTGCAAATAAACCTCCGTGGAGCTCCCAGAGCATACGATCTGGCGTCGCAATTCGCAAACGGAAACGACATAGAAATCTTACTTCTCTCCGAAACCCCTATCACATAGCTTTGTCAACCCGGGCCCCACGATGGTAACAAATCCGCTTCGATCAAAGTATTTATACAAGATACTCGCCCACGTCAGTGGGACAGGGGACCCACTTCTCTTTTATTACCACTTACGACTTCGCGATCTACTCAGTCTATATCTCTCCGAACTCCACCCTACAGGAATACGAGGACTTCCTTGAAGAACTGGACCTCAGCATGAGCGCTCGCGATCACCGAAAGGCGATTGTGGAAGGGGACTTCAATGCGGCCCACAGTCTGTGGGGAAGCAGGTCCTCATCAAGGAAGGGAGAGGGCCTGCTAGAATGGGCAACTCGAGCGGATCTACAACTCATGAACACCCAGGGATACACCTTTGATAATGGCAGGCACAAATCAACATTAGACCTGACATTTGCATCAGAGGGACTATCGCACCGAGTAACCGACTGGAGGATTCACGAGGAAGCAGAAACTCTATCCGACCATCTTTACGTAACGTTCTCTGTCAATCTAACTTCTTCCCAGCTTAATCCTCCTACACAACCGCAACGCTTTCCCAGGCTAAATTATACCCGCCTGCAGAAAGCATTAAGAAGAAAAGTACATAACCTCACTGAATGCTCGGCAGCAGAAATCTCTGCACTACTAGAGGAAGCCTGCCGAGAGTCCAGCTCCCGCCCACACCCTAAGATAGCCAATCGTCCACCGTGCTACTGGTGGAATAATCGGATTGCCGAAAAGCGAAGGGCCTGCCACCGCATACGGCGAGTATGCACGCGCCGCAGAGCAAGGCACCGACGAGAACTCTTCTACCTATGGGAAAAGTACAAAGAAGCACGAAGAGATTTACATAAGGCCATTAGGATTAGTAAAAAAGACCACTGGATCTCTCTGGGTGAGGAGGTCGAGGGAAACCCTTGGGGCAAAGGATACATGGTTGTGCGAAAAAAATGCGCCACGCACAGCCGCCTTTACCTGTAGAAGTGGCGCGACCGATTGTAAATGCGCTTTTTCCACAAATACCATTGCCGGAGTCGGTACTCTTTGAAGAAACCTCAGATCTTTTCTTCGAGCCAATCTCAATTCAAGAGATCAGATTTGTGGCCGAACGCATACGACCAGGGAAAGCGCCGGGCCCAGATGCTGTCCCCCCTTAAGCAGTACGCGTTCTCCTAAAGAACCATCCAAAGGTATTCAAACGCATGATGGACACAATTCTCACCAGCGGAGAATACCCAAAGCCTTGGAAAACGGCTCGCTCAAGTTCTAAACATAGCTGAAACACAAAGAAATTCACCTATCGCAAACCGGGCTCACTGCCTGGCCGTCCTTATTGATGTCAAAAACGTCCGTTTTGAGCGCTGTGAGTGCTTGTAGGGTTATGATTTTGAAGTATTTGGCGTGAACGCTAATAAAGAACTACATTTTTGGCGAATTCTCTTCTAAGCGACCATGGGGCGTTTTCTGACCGGCCTTGCATAGTCTTCAGATGGAGCAGAATTTTATCACGAATACGAACGTGTGCTTAGTTTCTGTCTAGGGGCTAGACTGGTTGTCTCGCAACAGCACATTTTGTGATCCTATGTCGGACAAAAACACCATTGTCACAAATTGTAGTAATTTCACTCTCACTCCGAAACAAGACGTCTTAGAGACCATGTTCTATTGGAAAAAAATATTTGCTTTAACGAGCTCTACAATTCTATGCATCGCTTTAAAAACCTTCCTGTCACACCCTGTATATATACAAGACGAGCATTGCCGAGTGTGCAAACGTATTGTAAATGTTTAATAAATCATCACAATATTTTCTATATCTATATATATATATTTGTCTACTGGCCTATCTCCCCATACTCTGGCATTAAGTTTATTCGTCAATCGCCGTTCTAAAACGGGTGTAGGCGACTCAAGCGAAAGCCTAATTCCGGACGTCTAGTTTTGTCGCGTGTTTATGGAGCATGTGCAACTATTTGACCGTTTCTGCACCAGCTCTTTTTAGAAGCCTATAGAGCCGCCAAACAAATGCAAGAGCACTTGGGCTACAAGCCGATGGAAAGAATCTGAATCAAACATTCGAATGTCGATAGAGTCTACCAGAAATACAGTGTTGTCCTGCATGCAGACGAGAATTGTCGCAACAAGCAAGGCATTTACAAAAGTCACGTCATAGACAAGCCAGTCTGGAAGCTCACAACAGTTCACCGGCCATGTTGTCTCTGTGCCATTATCTTTGGAAAGATACTTTGCTCCCTGGTCAGCTTGCGTGACGCGTAGTGCATCTTGGCTGTTACAGGATCCACGTGTGCTCACGTACATCTCACGTCTCTGTCAAACATTACACCCGGGTATTTGTTTGCTCTGCTTGTTTACCTGACCGTTCACACGGATACCCAGTTTCCGGCAGTGCTGTCTTCCACTACGCGCTTTGTGTTTTCCGGTGCTAACATTAGATGGTGCAAGACTTCAACCACCGGTTAACCCTCGCCAAGCTATCATCTGCTCGGATCTCCAACAGGTCCACGTCCCTTGCGGTGTTAAAGCCTGACAGGTCGTCGGTATGGCGACGAACTCAACCCTGCGAGGCCTGTTCATTTTTAGCACGCTGTCGTACGCTAGTGTGCGATGCTAAACGCATTGTTTGCGTCCAGAAATATCAGGAAGCAAATATTACAGGTTCTGGGGCTTTTCTGTCTCTCGTCCTCGGTTTAGCGAGTATCTTTCTGATGGCCTGGAACGTTAGCCTCCCTTCACGGAACCAGTACTGGTCCTCTGAGAGTGAGACTTGTGGTTTCTTGAGCGCGTCGTGGAGTCGGCCTACACTCCGACTAACACATTCATGGCAACGGTGTTAAGGAGGCATATGGACATGTAGGCTGAGGCTGACCGACTATGAATGTATATATATATATATATTACGATTAGGGTCATTACATACAGATACATAAAGTGGCGTTTCTGTGGTATAAGTAGGTCTTTACCGTAAATTTACTCATAGCTTTATTAGTGAAACGCCTGTTGTCGTACTGTCGACACCATAGCCAGTAGGCAATAGTGGAACGGGTTTTACAAGTGCGCATTGGACACGAACATCGATGATGGTGGTGGTGGCGCTGATGCTGGAGGTGACTTATGCCCGAACCGTGTTCAGGGGCTATTGGTCTCGGAGCAAGTACTGCAGTCTTGGAGCGCCAGGACTACCGCCAATTCTAGTTCAGCGTCTGCAAAGGGCCAGCAACAGTTTGCCGTAATTGCGCCGACTTTGCCTGAGACGCGCATACGGTAGGTGGATTATGTCATCATCACACGCGCGACGGACATCACAAATATCCGCCCCGCGGGCATCGTACAACACTCCGGCTGCAAACAATGCAATTAAACATATGTCACGCACGACATCAACATCAACAGCGAGAGCTCGGACTGTTTGCCCCTTGTTTGCTAGCAATTGCAGCAGCAGCAGCAGCAGCACCAGGGGGAGCAGCGTAATTAACAATAACAAATCGCAGACAACATGGTGGACAACACCGGCAGGCACAAACGCCGTCATAATGTCTGCGGAGACATTAATCATGAGCACACACAGTGAGTCGGTCCCAATAAAACAACGGCAACAACGATCCCATTAATTTCAAAATGTATTATTACTACTACTACTACTACTACTACAATTACGACAACAACGCATCGGGCAATAGGATCTACACGACGAAAGTAATAACAACAACAACAACAACAACAATAGCAACAGCAACAACAACAACAACAACAACAACAACAATAACGACAGTTCCGCAAATAGCCAAACTGGAAGCAGAAGCAACTGTAAGAAGATGCAACGTTGGTGGAAGGAAGTCATCAAAAAACTGCCGTAAAAGACAATTTCCCTAAACGACATCAAAACGATGAAGATCAGCACGCAGCAACGTCTACAGCAATAACAATCACAACAACAACAACAACAACAGCAGCAGCAGCAACAGCCGCAGCAGTAGCAGCAACAACAACAACAGCAACAGCCGCAACAACAACAACAACAATTGTAGCAGCAACAACAACAACCACCTTAGCAGTGGCATCATGATTATTATTCTCATCAGTGTCAGCAACGTCATCATCACCATCACCATCATCATCATCATCATCAGCATCGAGCAGGAACGTCACCAGCACGACCATAATAGAGAGGCGGGTTGTGACGGCTTTGCGCACGCGGTATTCTGAACCACGACAACGTCGGCGGCGGCTGCTGCTGTTGCAGCTGCGGCTCGGTCTAGCCGGAACAGCAATTCGTCCGGACGTCGACCGCTAAGCGTGGTAGAATTAAAAACATTTTTTAAGGAGGTTGTTTTTAATTCTAGACTATCCTCCGTCCCCTACGGGCTTGGAACTCAACCTAAGGTATATCTTCAAAGCACCGAGAGCCGGACATGTTAAGATATCTAGGGTTTTCCAAACAGTCCTTGTGGCAGCATGGCCGCTGACCCTCAGCGGTATGGTTATTTATCTAATCTCAATGAGGATTGCTCAAAGAAAATTCGATCAACAACAGGGATCGAACCGGGGACCGGTAGATGACAACCATGACTAGCGCACTAATCCCCTAGACCACGCCGCCACTCGCTAAGCGTGGTAACTTCGGTTCAAACTTACCTAATATGCCTCCCGTATCCTTGGCTCGCTATTTAGATGTTGTGAGAAAACCTCCGCCCTGGCATATATCTATCTATCGTTATATAGATAGATTTATATATATATATATATATATATATATATATATATATATATATATATATATATATATGGCAAGCGATTCTAATGTGGAAAACCGCAAATATGATCCAGCGCTATACACACATATGTCTATCCAATTTTTTATAGGCTTTGCCTGTATGTATAGGATCAAATAGCGTCAATGCGGTAAACTTTGGTGCCTTTGCCGCTCTTTCTTTTCTCACTCTGTCTGTCTCTCCCCCTCTTTCTTGTCCATCGATCTTAATACAAATCTATGTGAGAATCAATCAAAATTTAAATAAACAGGTATAGGTCTATACCGTCTTAGCACGTGAGTGCTTTCCGTTGGCGTTTGTCAGGCCATCTAAAAAATACCTATACGTATTTATTGCGTCGTTCTGATGTTTTCTTTTTGCAGTGCATTATGTTATATTTGTTTGCGTCGTTTGTGCTCTGAGTAGATCACGTTATTGACGCATACGTCATGAGAGCATACAATATTTGGCGGAATACGTTTGCTACAATTCGTGGGCGCCACTATATAAATATATATACTTATTACTTTTATTTGCCGAGAACTTAAGCGTTGTGAAATGCAGTTCCGTAAATAAACCACGTTTGAAATTGAATTGAATATATATATATATATACAGATACTGTGTTATACAAGTTGACGCTGCTTTTGGTCAGCCCAGGTTACCCAAATGGAGGTCTACCAAGGGGTCTATGCCATAAGTCACGGGAACTGTCTTGACACGAGAGATGCCATGCGACAGAAAACCTTTTTTCCTAGTATTAGGTAAGTCAAAAAGTTCGTCGGCCTTTTTACCCGATTTTAAAGAGCCTTATTTATGCAGACAACAGTATTTTTATTCAATGATATATTGACCGTTTTGTTCAATAACCTTCGCCCATCGCCTCGGTAGATCCATGATTCCTTTCTCCCAGAACGTCTTGTCCTTCTCGTCGAAATACTGAGTGAGGTGATTTTTTATAGCCTCCAAAGATTCGAATGTTGTGCCATCAAGGGAGTTCTGGAGAGACCTGAACAAGTGATAATCAGATGGTGCGAGGTCGGGACTATAAGCTGGGTGCGGCAGCACATCCCAGTCAAACTCCGCCAATTTTTGCCGGGTGGCCAAACTTTTGTGTGGTGTTGCCTTATCATGTTGAAAAGTGACGCCCCACCTGTTTGACAATTCCAGGCGCTTCGTTGCTACTGCAGCCTTCAAATCTTCGAGTTGTCTGCAGTAGACGACGGACTTGATCGTCTACCCCATTGGAAGCAGCTCAAAATACACGACGCCCTTACAGTCCCACCAGCAGCACAGCATAACCTTCTTCTGATGAATTTCGGGTTTAGGGATAGCTGCGGCCTGAGAATCTCTGGGGATCCAACTTCTTTTCTGTGTTACGTTTCTGTAGAGTATCCATTTTTCATCGCCGGTTATCAATCTCCTCAGAAATGGCTCATTCGAGTTCTTCCGGAGGAGTGCGTGACAGGTATCGACTCGCCCTTCAAGCTGCCTATCATTGAGGTCGTGTGGTAGCCAGATATTCCGCTTGCACGAGGGAGGCGATTCCAAACGGTTCCGTGGGAGACTTCCGTTACATCTTCAATTTCTTGTATGGTCAAACCTGGGTTCGAAGTAACCAGGCTTATGACTTCGTCGGTCTCCACAACATTGGGTCGTCCGGACCTCGGTTCATCTTCGAGATTGAAGTTTCCAGCTTTAAAACGGGCGAATCGCTTTTCGACTGTGGATTTGTGTACTGCGTTTTCGCCGTAGACTGCACATATCCTCCGGGTTGTTTGCGCTGCACTTATGCGTTCACGGTAGGAGAACAACATAATGTGTCGAAAATGCGTATTTTTGTCCTCCATTGCAAACAGCTGCCAATTCCGCAAACGAAACGGTAAAGTTGGAACCGGTATACCGTCGCGCCGCCACGGGCCTGCTCCTGAATGTAAACACCCAGCCGCACTCTCAGGCGGCCTTGCTGCAGAGCGCGGGAATTTCAAAAATGTGGTCCCAGAAAGCCGACGAACTTTTGACTTACCTAATACGTAGGTCTGACGACGACGACGATGTTCGGGTTGTGGGGCCACGAGTCGGCGTTACACGTGGTGACCGCGTGGTTGGATTTAGATGAATTAGTCCAATTCGCCTTAAAAGCGTTTTTCCGTCGCTGTGATACGTTACTCATCGTGTGGTGCAGACCAAACGGCTAGCGCCCTCGTCGTATTTACATTGTCATCACTCGTTCTCTTGCATCGTCTCTGGCTTTCTCCGTACCTTCTCCGCAAACTATGGCCAGAGATGGCGGCGCCAACTCTGTGTTAAACACTCTCCCAAGTAGCCACGGGTCTGTGCTTTGTCTGTTCATTTTGGCCAAGTTGAGGGGCGGTTGTGAAGAGTTGCTGCTTCCTCTCCGCAAGCCTCCTCAAACAGTGTAAAGCGACACAACGAAACGCACGTACAGACGTAACGCAGATTGGCCCCTACGTTGTCTGATAGCGTGAGGGGCAGGCAATGAAGCAAAGCCAAGACTGTGTCTCCTAACTAAAGAAGACTAAGTCTTCTTTCTCGTGGTTTATTGAGATGTCACGGCGAATCATCGTTAAGAGCGAGACGGACGTAGGCGAGAGACTTCTGTGTCTGCTGAAGTCTGAAGCACCGATACACAACCCGCTCAGGCTGTTGGGCCGCGACTCCGAACGAGTGATCAACGTTCACCGGGATATTATGCAGGCGTCATCTGGCTACTTTCGGAAATTGCTCGAGAATGACGAAAATATCGAGGTCAGTCCCATAAAATTCCCGGTGTCCGCGAGCGTGCTTGATATCGTCGTCGAGTTTCTCTATACGAAAACGCCGTTTCGGTCGACACCGGCCGACTCGTCGAACTGTTGGTGCTTGCAGATCTCCTGGAGCTTGATAGCCTGAAAGTCCAGCTAACAGCATGCCTTGATCTGAACGTTATCGATTGCCTTAATGCCCAAGATTTTCTCGTCGACCAGCCAGTTGCTGTTGTAGAAGAATTTATACGCTTAACTTCGGCGTCGACTCGCGAACGTCATCGGCTAGACCTCATTTACGCCGTTTACGCGTGGGCAAAGCAGAACTCCGTAGAGGCCTCTCGTATCGGTAAGCTAGTGGGGAACCTTTTAGACAATGTCCCGCCTCCAGAGACTTCGACTGCAATTGTGGCGACGCTGGTGCGACCATCGAAAACTACGCCTCTTCTCTTCACAGCTACCGGATTCTTCGAGCTGATTGGCGAGCGACTCACAAGGCTTCAAGATTCTTTCAATTTCAGTGCGCTTTACGATGACCCTGCGCGTATTGTTGTCAAGGGCCGTGAGGTGTATCACTGCCAAGCCGTAGATGGTCTGTTAGTACTAAACGTGTACGACTTGCGTTGCGGTGCCATTTCGAGGCGTTTTTACTTTCCAAATTCTGTGGATACTTCTGCAAAGCTATCGGTAAAATCCGGCCGAGTGTATGCATCGGTTTGCAAAAAAGTCTGCGTGCTAGCCGAAGAGGGTTTGTGTCTGCTTTGTAGGACAACAATGCAGATTGATCGACTGAGTATTATCGAGCACGACACCAAAACTCTGCAGTTCTACTATACCGCTGAACAGGATCATATGAGACTGGTTACCTGCAATCTACAAAATAACGTGACTAACGAAAACCTTCATTCCGAAAGAGGGGTGCATGTCACGAGGCTGGACGATGGAACCCAAGTAATTTGGACGGCACGAAGAGAGCTGCTGCTGAAAAAAGGGGACGTTTGTACTGTGAAAAAGTACTGGCGTTACCCTCAACCTACAAGCATCGCAAGCGACGGATGCAAGGTGTACCTGAAATTTGCAGAGAAGATTCTAGTCGTGGACGTATTAGAGGACTGGACAGCCACTTGCCCCACAGAGAGTGAAGGCAGTATACATATTTGGGAGAAAAATGCATACTAATAATACACCACGACAGTAGGCGATAGCTTAATATGTTTCAAATTTGTGCCGCGTCTTTCTGGAGTCCCAGCCTGAAAAAAGAAAACGTCTCAACCTAGAGTCGCAGACAAGTGTAGGATTGACAAAGGATGAGGTGTATTTCTTCATAATTGATTTGACGTTGTGCAAATTGTTGACAGGAAAAAACTTGCTAAGATCGAGAAAAATGATACAGATGATGAAAATGAATAACGACTCACCAAGATGCTCGATGTGGCAGGAATATCGCTTCTAAATTTACCGAAATGTATATTTATTCGTACATTGACCTCAAAAACGCGTATATATATCATTATTTGAATATCAATTATTGAAAATCAAGTTAACCTAACAAGAAATAAACAAACTAAGCGTCTGTGGTATGTATATATATATATATATATATATATATATAGAAAATATTGTGATGATTTATTAATCATTTACAATACGTTTGCACACTCGGCAGTGCTCGCCTTAATAAAAATGGTGGTAAAAAGGTGTCACGTGAAGTTAAGAGTCAGTTGTCCGTGTCCTTGCTTGATGGTAGCCCCCGCTCTTATGGACCCGGTGCGAGCGATATATCCTCAAGGTTCCTTGCAAAGTTAAAACGGTGAGATCCATAAGATTCCTCTTCGTGACGCCGAGCCCTCAGAACGTCCTCGCAGATTCGGAGTCCCATACACCACTCATAGAGATAGTGATGGATCCGAATCTGCGAGGTTTTTGCGGGTAGGGGAGCGCCGCTGTTAGGAACTCGACGTCATATTTGGTGGTCTTGTCTTGCCGTGCTTTTGCCAGGTCCCGGTTCGGGCCGCAAACCTCGGCATCTAAAACCCAGACCTCGGTAGGTGTTGTTATTACGAGGTCGGGCTTTAGACCCGGTGCGCACGGTCGACGGAATACTCGCTCACGAACCACCTCATGACCCCTTTCGCGGAGAAGACGCGCCACGCGATCACAGACGTCGTCATGTCTCTTTATGGTTTGTTTGTGTGTTATATCGCACATCTGAGCGACATGAGCCAACGTCTCAGGCGCATGACACCCGTGCCTACAACGTTTGTTGTAGCCCGGGCGTCCCCTGGCCAATCTGGCACGCGTTGGTAGTGCGTTGATCCTGAGCTTTAGTAGGTTTAAATACTCCTTACCAGATAGGTAGGGCATACCCTTAATCCAGTAATGTACAAAGGGCGTTTCGTGTGCTTTTTTCAAATGTGCCCCATCGAACGTGTTGTGTAGTTGTTGAGACCAGTAATCGGTCTCTTGTGTAGCGGTCTCAATGGAGGTTCCCAAGCGCTCGCAAAGAAGTCTTGTTTTCGCAAGATCTTTTTTAAAGTGCTCGGTGGTTAGCATCCATTGGACCCCAAGGTGCGTGGAGTGTTGTAGTGCTGTCAGGCGGGAGAGGCGGATTCTGGGAATGAATGTTTGGAGGCAGGGGATGTCCAGACCGCCGTGTGCTGTGTGCGTGTACAGGTAGGCGTTCGGCACCGAGTTTTCGAGCTTAAGCCATTTCGACTTAACAACCTTTCTGATCTCTTTATCTAGGTCACTAAGGAGTGCGTAAGATGGTCTGGGACCGGAGACCAGTTTATATAGGAGACGGGGAATGAGAAAGTCTTTCAGAAATATGAGTCTTTGGTGGGGTTTAAGGGGAGCTATCGTGAGTCTGTTGAGTAAGTTAAGGAGTATATCCTTGGTGGAGTCAACTCTGCCATTGCTGTCAAAGTCGACTCCAAGATATCTCCATCGATCGCTCATACCTTTAGCTGGCAATTGCCGATCTCCAACGTTAAATTCTGATACGGTATTGATAAAACCATTACCTTCCTTCCTATTAAATAGGTGGGAGATAGTAAAGTTTTTATTAGTATTAATTTCAAGGCCTCGGGATTTTAAAAGTGGGTCCGCAATATTAAGGAGCCGTTGGAGAGTGGATTTCGTGGAGGCTAGGAGGATGAGATCATCCGCAAGGGCTAAGCCCATAAGGCGGAAGTCATCAGTAAGTTGGTACCCAATATTAGTTTTGTCTAATTTTGAAAGAATGTCGTCGAGAACTAGATTAAATACGAGGGGTATATAGTACCACATATAAAAGTTGTTCTTTGCACGCGAACCAACGCATTAGGCCTTAGCATTAGGTGGAAGTTGTATAAAACCGAAAGAATTAAACCGAAGTCTAAGTTCCGTTTGACCTCAGCATCCTTGTCCCCTTGTTGACAATTGAGAGAGAGAGAGCGCGCGCGATTATTAGACTAATTACGAGCAGCGTATTTCTTCTAGCAGCTAGCTGTTCCATTTGCGGCCACCGGCACCGCCGCACCCTGTTAGCTGCCGATAGCGCCATCATCACCACCACCACCAGACCATTAGTAGTGCGCGAAGGAAAATTGGCAGATGCTGCTGCTGTTGCTGCTACAGTTGCTACTACGAAGATTACACTCTACGAACCTGCAACAAACAAAACAACAACGTCGTATATCGTTGATGATTCTGACACTTCGCAAGACAGATAGGCATGACACTATGTACCTGATGTGTACGTGGCGACTCTCACATGCAGGACCAGACCAAAGGTGCAAGGCATTGAAAACGTCCAAACCACCAACCTCCCGCCTGACTCTAAAATAAAACATTCGTAAGGTGCTACGCGCGGCATTTTCTGCCTTAGTCGGATTGTTTCAGTAGCCAGTCGACAGCGTGCGATACACAAAGCGGCTCTTTGGTTGGATAGACAAGCAAAGCACTCGCTTCATTTATCATAAAAAAACACCTCTCAAGCTAGTTAAAATTTGCCGCCGTGAGGTGGTTTCCACCGTGTCAAGATCATAGATCAGCTCGGGACAATCTTAAGCACGAAGAGCCTCGTTGCTGAGAAAACGGACAGCTGTCTTCGGACATTGCTTACTTTTCCGTAGTGCTTATTGACGACCAACTTTCTTTCACGACGCGACAGATTAACAACATTAGCCACGTCAACGTAGTCAACACTACCATTTCTGCGGGCAGAAACATTTACATCAATAGCCTCTGGAGGTCGCACGTCCATAAAATAGTCATCCGTTAACAACGGCGCCGGAACAGTGGACAACACACTGGCGCCGAGAGACTGTGTTTTGCTCCTACGTCCCAGGAAAATGGTCTGAAGAGAATTCATGAATAGCTGCTATTTACGCCGTGCTACTCGTTATGGCGATCCTAAGCCCCCACTGGGTTGTGTAACTGGGTGCTCTTCGAGAGATAAGTTAGCATTTTCTGGGAGAAGCTGTAAGCCATCGTGGAGAAAGGCTTCCGCATTTATTTGGATGGCCATTTTAAGGCCTACTCTGTGGAGTTGTTGAATACAACGAACATCTGAAATTGACTCCACGACGGACAGAGCAGCTCATGGTGGTTCATAAACCGTCGCGTGTAGTTAGTGTCGTTTCCAAGGGTAAGGCCTGCCCGATTGATCCTACTTCCGGGCGCGGAAATTGTACGACAAGCTATGCATATAAATTTGGTGCTGTTATATACGCAAAAATGTTACATCTTAAAGTATGAACATTTAGATTATGACTATGCGTGGATGCACCATATGGTTGATGGTGCCACACTACGTGCATCAATTGTAACTCACGACCTTGATAGTGAACATGTTTCGTTAGTTCGATTTCAGTTTTCGTGTAGCACAATTAGCACAATCTGTAGTCCTATCTAACACATCTAAAGCAATTTTTAGATTGTTATTGTAAAAAAATCCTACTGCATATATTCGTCTATATAACTCGAATCGTTCGCGGGGGGGGGGAGAGCCCTTTTAAGTTCCTGACGAACCTTTGGTAATGTTTCAAGATGCCTGATCTCATTTGATTTTCCATGTTGGTGTTTCCTATTTTAGCCGCACTATGCTCCTCAGCCGTACAAGTTTGGCTACAAGGTCAACGAAGAGTGGGGCCAGCAACACCGCGAAGAACAGGCCGATGGGCATGGCAACGTTGTCGGCTCCTACGGCTTTACTGACGCTCACGGCATCTACCGTCAGGTATACCAGTAAACGTAACATCTGCAACCGCAATACGAACGCTAATATACAAATACTTATCCGTATCCACGATTCTACTGATTGAATTTCATTTTGAAAATGGTGAATGAAATGATGTTTAATCATCAACCTAGTATCTATCCAGAAATATACCTTTTTTTAACAACAAACCTCGTGAACATCTTCAGGTTTCTACTGCCGTCGCCAGTTGCCCTGCAGCAAATCTGTAGAGCTTATCTCGGGGGGTTTTGCCTTTCCTTTAAGGCCTCTCCTATGTGACATGCACCACTGGTGCCGCTCCCTGACCTCCAAGCTTGATGGCTTTCCCGATAACGGCTTGTAGCACCCTTAGGACTCTAGTTTCAGAGTTCTCCTTTGGGACCTTCACACCCACAGTCAAGAGGCGTTGAGCTGACGTCGTCTCGCCAGAACCGCCAATAAGCTCTATGGCTTCACTGTTTGTAACCCTGTTATCCTCCCTTTCTATCATCCGTTGATCTGCCGTCTCACCCCTCGAATTCTTCCCGTTGGCCATGGCCTAGCCCTACCTGGGAGTTGACGGACCTTCTCCCAGTTTATGAGACTATGCTGCTATATATCCTGCGATACTATAGTACCCACTGTGTGGGCGCCGTCGACGCTATATATGTGTGTTACACTAGACACTCTTCAACTATACCCTTTACGGCACTATTTCACGCTCCTTTTTTGGTTAAGCTAGCTGTATTTAGACCTATCTCTGTTGACGTCTTGCAGTTGTAAAGCTGCTGGCGTCACCAGTAGGGAGACATCAGCGGAGACTTCATTACACGGTTTCACATCAAAAGTTCCTCTATAGTTCACAATTCTTAGTTTAGCGAGACACTGTAACACAAAGTTGACTAAATCCAGGCTAGAACTAGGATCCTACGAGTATTCAGTAGTACGTTACGGTTACTCGAGCCAATTGGATTACACAAGTGGGGCATGGGAGAAAGATTTTTAGGAATGCAATGCACATAATAGCAACTTCTTCGCGAGAGCATCACAAATTATCTTAAGTCTTGGAGAGCTTGGGCCAAAGACCGAGTAAGATGGCTTAGGGCAGAGCCTTTGCCTTGCATTCGGGAGGACTGGGTTCGAAACCCAGACCGGCCACTCTTAAATTGGTTTTCATGGTTTCCAATTTACACAAGGTAAATGCCGGAGTGGATTAGAAATTAGCCATGACATTGAAAAACCGTACACGGGCATCAGCCTTACGGAAAATCTAAAAAAAAGCATTCGTGTGTGGTTTAAAGTAGCCTGAGTCGAGGAGGTATTGAGATGTTGCGGTCTATTTAAAGATCTGAACCCGATGTGTGGGTGCTGGTTTTGAACACTCAGGAACTGAACTTGGCCTTTACTCTTTTTTATCAACTCTCAACAACAAGCTCTCGTATATTTTATCAGACCCGAGTTTAAGACAGCACTGTAACAGATCTTCATCATCTCGTACTGTCAATCTCGAAGTATCTCATTTCGTCTATGTATTCAATTTTAAGGTTAAGAAAAACTAGGATTGCCGATATTAATGTACCTTTTTTCTTATGTTCATAACCATGGGACGCGTATTCAGGTAGTGCGATGATCAATTAGTACAATAGCTCTTATTAGTAACACAATCATAACATGTTCGATAATGATCTATGCCTAACCCCCTAATGCGTCGATATGGTGCAAGTGTATGCTACACCGGATAATGTCTCGGTCTATAATTTTTGTCGAACGGTGAGCATCAAAGCCACCGTCGTCTCCGATATATACAGGGTCTCCCAGAATTCGAAACAAACTTTGGGGTCCAGTACAACTCAGGGAAAAAATATTTTTCCAATATAACTAGGGGCGGAAATATCTTCTTTTGGAGTGAGAGCGAACACACCAAAAGTGACTATATCAAGGTTTTATCCTGGCATATCTTCACTAAATATGCGATTGCGAAAGCCCTAGTCACCCTGTCGATAAACCAATCATACTTGCGTGTTTGGAGGAAATATTTGCACTTGTTGAATTGCATTCTACGCTAGCTCAAAGCAGAACAAATGTTGTAGTGAAGATAATTCTCAAGAAATGAATTTTTTGCAGTTCTTACATTTTGGACTTCACGCTCATATACCATTTTTTTTAGAAGACATCCTCCCCCTTATTCCATTAGTCTACCAATTTTGTGGTGAAATAAGTGCTGAATTGAATATTCTATTAGTCCATTTCATGTGTGTTGTACAAATTCTGGAAGAATCACATCAGTCAGAATGGCGTGTACTCACATCAGTCAGATTGTTCAAACGTGAGGTGAAAAAATGGGTAACGAGTGAAAGCTCTTGTCAAAACTAGTCACCTGTCAATAACGTGTCATGTGTGTGAACTGGAGGAGTTTTAGCGACTTCAATTGTTAGTTTGAATTAAGATATAGATAATGTTGGTGCTAATACACATTTAAATATTTTTATATACGAGAACTTAAGCATTGTGAAATTGCGGTTTCGTGAATAGACCTCAAATTCGAAATTAAAATATATATTCATATATATATATATATATATATATATACATATATATTGGGCACATGCACGTATCCAGGTAGCACTTAAACACGACGTGTATGCACCTAACAAAAGTGATTTTAATAAATTAGTATATGTATATATATATATATATATATATATATATTGGGCATATGCACGTATCCAGGTAGCACTTAAACACGACGTGTATGAACCTAACAAAGGTGATTTTAATATATATATATATATATATATATATATATATATACACAAACACGACGACCAACCTGTTTGCTGTGAATAACGTGACTAGGTGAACTACGTCGCTGACAAGCACGGCTTTCGTGCCCAGATCAAGACGAATGAGCCGGGAACCGCACCTTCAGCGCCTGCCGATGCGCACATTGAGAGCCATGCCGTTCAACCGGCCGGCCGTAACACGCCTAGTGTCGGCCTGGAGGGGCACGCCACTAACGCTCACGGCGGACACTTCGAAGAGCAGCAGCAACAGCAGCAGCAGTACATCGGTAACGATCTTGGCAGTCATGGTGACGCGGTACGCGGTTATGGTGATGAACATTATCATCGTCGCCGTCGCCACCACCACCACGACCACCACGGATATCACGGATATCACGGACATCAGGGCCGATTTAGGGCCTGATAGGGTTGGCATTCCGACACCTGCGTCATGCAGCGTTTTTCATCTCGTGAGTACCTGTCACGTCCTGTCGCGTCCTGTCGCCAGTCAGTCGCGCCACCCAACCACTCCGGGGGTGGCTTTTTTGACCATGCCCACGTCGTCGTCGTCATTATCATCATCATCATCGTCGTCACATTCTACGCAGCGTCTTACCTTCTCACTCAAAAAGCCAAACCTGTAGTACCTAGAATTAAAAACATTTTTTTACGGGAGATTGTTTTTAATTCTAGACTATCCTCCGTCCCCTACGGGTTTGGAACTTAACTATACCGAGGTATATCTTCAATGCACCGAGAGTCGGACATGTTAAGGTATCTAGGGTTTCCCCAACAGTCCTTGTGGCAGCAGCATGGGCGCTGACTACGACATGGGCGACGACTGATATGAATTATCATCTGTTCTCAATGAGCATCGCTCAAAGAAAATTCGACCAACAACAGGGATCGAGCGGGCGACACCCCGGTAGATGACAACCATGACTAGCGCACTAGTCCCCCACTAGACCACCCAGCCACCAACCTGTAGTACCTCTAGGGGCACTCCAGGCAATCACCACAGACATGTATGTATATGTATATATATATATATATATATATATATGATACCATAATTAAGGCTGTGCGAGTTGTGCGGTTGCCCGTATCCGTCCATCTGTCTGTATTTTTCTCTCTGTTTTGTTTCGAAGATGGCTTCCTTCCATTTTGGACACGGGCTCTACGGGCGCCGGAAGTCGACTAGTGCCATTTGCAATGCTTCTTTAGAATAGCCTAATGCTCTAGACTAGACAACATTCTATCCACAGCAGAGCCGTCTTGTAGACAGAAGAGAGAGTTTCGAAACCACTCACAACCAAGACAGACGAGTTGTAACGGTATGACTTGTGTTCATCGACGATTCTAAATGATCGCATGTTTAGCTGTAATTTATTATTTTGTAGGTGGTAATCGTTTCGACTCCCCGTCTGAATTCGAGCACACAATCATGGTCGAAATGAACGTTGTATTGTTTATCATCGAGTAGCAATTCTATTTAGCTGAGTATTCTGAACTGAGGAAAGTATCGTAAAGTCCTAAATACTTCAAAAAGGGAAGGGCACGCGATCATGTGTCTGCGTCAATGTAACTGGATATGATAGCCATTTTCGTTTTGCCAAATCCTCATTTATTTAATGAGGATTTGGCATGATGGCATAATGATGTTCATCAATCATAGAGAGATTATCAATTAGTGATCATAGCCAATTTCTGTGCATTTGTTACTTAGGTCGGTTTAGGCTGTATTGCCTGAAAGCTAAAATGAAAATTGTTTGTAGCATTTTTTTACCTTGTCAGTTTATTTTTAAATTAACGTAACATTTATTACGTTACATTATTATGTACAATGTTTCCTCTTTGGCATACACTAAGTTATGGTGACTTATATTCTTTTCCCGAGACGACACCAGCAAAATTGTTGCGATACCTGGAAATAAAGAAATAATACGTAACAACTGCTGTACTGGGCTCTGTACTGATTCTAATAAAAAAAGAGAAATGTTTTGCAATAAGCTATGGCTGGTGAGGATGCGATATCGCCGGTTTTGCCTGTTCTATCATTCTCACAACTAGCAGTTTCTTTTGCTATCCGCCGCGCAAAAGAAGCGGCAGAACAGGTGACATTTACGGTCTCATTTCTTAGACGGGCAACATGTAAGACGCCCTTAACCCTTACGCAAAAAGAGAGTTAACAATATTGTTTCAATTGTTTTGGCTCATCTAATTATGTATTTGTACATACAATTGGTGCGCAGTTATGAGTGGATATGTGTTTAGTTCCGTACATCTAAAAATGTAGTATCGACGACACCTCGCCAGTATGATGTCTCTTCAAGGCTGCACAGCAATGTTATCTTTACTTGACAGCATTGCACTATTATTTTGCAGATGATTAATTATATTAGCAATCTGAAGAGGAACTAGCTAAACTAGCTGGTCGCATAGTTTACCGCTAGAAAGCTCATACTTTGTAACATTGAATTATTTGAAGGCTTTTGATGCGCTACTGTCCAACATATATCTGTTACTCATAAGATTCCTTTTCAGCGTCTTTTGGATAATAAAAGGGCGACATGTGGATTTAGGTATAATGTTAAATGATTAATAAATCCAATCTATTCAAGGGGACGAAGGAGGTTTACCTGCATTTTTGAGGAGAGCTGCGGTATCAGCACTACATCTGAATATAATTTTTGGCATGTTCCCTCAAGTGTTTCTCCTCTAATGAAAATCTTGTGATCGTGGACTAAGTACGTTCCTGCACGGCAAAATTTAATTACTTGGTCTTGATTGTATTTTTTATCAATACGTATGCCTTCTACCATGTCGAAATGATATGTAAATACAGTTGCAGGTGACACTATGTCTCTCCTAAAACAACCCTACGCAGATCCAGCCTGTCGAATAGGAATTAATTCAAGTGAACTAGCCGTTAGACGACTCCTAGTGCTTGCCATACAATGTCACTGAGGCAGTAATTGCGTAAGTAAACATATAATTATTTTCTGAAATACTTTCCAAATGACGAAAATATTTTTCTCTGAATAAATTTAACACTCACAATGCTGGTCCAACCCTAGCTACAATTAAGTAAGTAAGAAGGTTGTGTCCGACACTAGTCAAGACATTACCTTGATGTTACTGAAATCGCCAAGGCCGCCTTAGTTTATTTCGACTAAATAACTGTGTTGTTAAATTTACGGAATTTTGCAGCACTGAGGCATAAATAAAACAAATAAGAAACGCGTGAGATGCTGTGCTACTGCATTTACACCGGTATTTAAATGAGTGTTTATTAAAACATTTGGATTGGCAAAAATTAACATAATGACCTAAAGCGATTCTTCTTCTGCGCAGTCGGTGCGTGTTTTTGTGTTTTTCATATGTTCTCCTACTTTGTATAATGCTTCCAATTTTATCCGAACAACCTCCGAAAACGTGCTTTTCACTCGGAGCGACGAATCAAAGGATTCGGTGGTCTCTTTGCTATGAGAGACCTCGGCGATAATGGTGTATGTATGTTTGTAATGTGTGTGCATTTCTGCATATGGTTATGCTCGTAATATGCACATACTTGTCTCGCACTCTACTATGCTATTCGTTACATGGGCTCTTGAAAGTTAGTCGCGCGTTCGATCCCTCTCTCCAACGTTCGCTTTCTGCCGCGCCCGTGCGCGGCGGTGTGTGAGCGCGTTTTCTTCCAACAGAACCGTCGATCTCTCCTTCCGACTGGCTTCCATTGCGACGTTACGGGGTGCGCCCACCATGGCGCGTCGCCGATACTACAGCTCGTACGCTTGGAGTTCTACGCGAGCCCAGTGGGATACAAGACGGTTCCACTGACCTATAGGCGGATCGTCGGCGCATATGTAGCACGCACTAGGAACGTCGCCGCTATGACGCACGAAAAGGCGGAAGGACGGTAGGTTATATCCTTTCGGGGCTGACTCTCAGCCAAGATTTATCGTCCATGGGACTGCTTTAGGGATTGCTTCACAGACGGACCCCCATAAATACAAACCGGTGCAACGATGGAGTTCGAACCCGCGCACCTATATGTCTCCTCCGGTCGCGAGGCGCAGACGCATGCACCCACCACGCAACCGGACTCGACAGGACGGTAGGTTAACAAGCTTTTGAGAAGCTGGCCGTGATTATAAATGGTGAACCGCTAGCCGAGAGAGAGAGAGAGAAAAGGCACTGGCGTCTGCTGACTCCTAAAGAGTTGCTGACGTATTGCATATCTCGTCCGTCTAGTTCCAAACACTACATCCACATGTCCCACTCAATTTTTGCTAATTGATTAATGACTAGGTGGCGATATTTTTTTTATGATTTTCCGTAAGGCTATTGCCCGTGTACAATGGCCTTACAAAACAAATATATTTAAATAGTTATTACTATTATTATTTTTAGAGTACGATAAGTTTATTTAATGTTTCATGTGTTAATAGTCAAATAATAGTTGTTACTGCTACGGCATTTCTGGCAGTCCTTCCCCCGGCGATGGAAGCGACCCCACTACCGTCACTGCGTTACCACGTTGAACTTCTATGGAGATACGCTGCACCAGGTACTCCCCGGCTCGCGCATCCTTTGTCACAGCAGTTAGCCTCTTTCCAAGCTCCTTGAGGAACTCGACGGTTGCCTCACCCATTGGCCCTAGCGTTTCCACGGCGATCGGCTGAATTATGTATTGCGGCGAGAGCTCCCTGTACTTCGACAATTTGCGACTTTCAGCAGACTTGTGCAATGTAACTGTTGGCGAGTGTACATGAAACCGTCGCGTCCCACACTAGCAGACGACCCCGTTCCCATGGTGCTAGGGTTTTTCCATTCGGGCGTAGAAGGCTGTTGGCGCACATACCGAGGGGCTCTTTCATTGAAGGAATCTGGGCGCTCTGCAGAGCACGGTGTACGACATCGTTGATGGCGAAATGTCTTGAATGGCGACCGGCACTGAACCGGCAGGACAGCGCATGTTCCGCTGTAGCGGTAACTTTAGACCGACACAGGTTGCTTGCTCTGCGCAGACAGCCTCCCCAAGCCGCAGATATTATTATTATTATTTAGGTTAACCAGCTCGCATCCTTCAGACGTTCCCGCGGTTGCTCTGCCCTCTCCGCGATCTGCCCTCAAGCAAATGGTACAGGGTAGGACCGCAAAAATTTAGCATACAAATGGTGAGCTTTTGATGCACTTTACGGTCCACATAACAGGTCTGGTAAATTCGTGAAATTGTGCAAACGTTTCACAGGGCCGGTTTAGTACGCGATGTGTACTGTGGAAGTTTGCTCGTTTGGCTGTACAAACATATCGCCGCTGTGACCGATAGTATGAAACAATGTCCACACGAGCCCAAGCCTACGGACCATCAGGACCGCACATGACTCCGTTGTTTTGGAGCTCGATCAAGCGGTGTTACAATTGTCAACGAGTTGAGCATCTAGCGGACAGACATCATGCACTTGTTGCAAGGCCTGCAAGAAAATATCGTCTCTGATTGTCCCTAAATGCATCATTCTGTATTGCTCTGACTCTCCGGAGAATTCCGACATAGCCACCACCCCAGAGAAGGATGCCATAGCATCGCACTGGTGTACATAGCCCTAGTAAGAACTGATACCAGCTGTCGCAACGCGCGCTTTTCTACAACGCTCAGTTACATGTTGTGAAAAGTGCGTACTTCAAGACGAGAAAATTACCCTGAGATAGCAAAGGGTTTTTACGAACTGCACTTGCTTGCCGTGAAATCGCAGTTTATCTGCGCTGGGATCAATCGTGTTATGCGTCTACGCACCATCAAGGATAATCTGGTTAGCCCTCAGAAGTGCGCTGAGTAGAGTATTCATCCGTGAGGCGTCTCGTTAGTATGCTTGATAGTAGTTTGTAGACACAACTCCGCCTTAATATCAGCCGCCACGCCGAAGCATTCGGAGTGTCTACTTTTCAATTTAGGATTACCTTGGAAAGGCATTCGTACTACCTGGCAGAGTGCTCTCAATGAAACATTTATGAAAAGGAGACTGCCATATGGGCACGAGGAGATGTCCCTGCCGAAGGTGTTCATTTCTCACAAGACCTGTCCCAGATGCCTTGTGGTTACGTATATAAGCGAGGGCAATATTGACTTTGTCTAGACCGAATGGTTCATCAAGAGCCTTTGCAAAGACTCTCTCAGAAGCCTCGAGCTCGTATAAGGTAGAAGTATCGACAAGTACCGTATCTCCGTAGATGAAAGCTGCTTTAAAATGCCGCAGAAGTTTTTCAGATGTAATTAGACAGCTCGTAAAGTTGGAGCTTTTTGGAGTCTTGAACTTTTGATAATGTTTTCGTGTGATTGAGTAAATAGCGGCTGGAGCTGTGTCATAGGACGATTGCTGGAGAGCTTTAAGTAGAACTTGTCTCAAAGCCATCTCTATCGCACTAGTGCGAAGAGCGCCGCATAATTGTTGATGATCTAGAAGCTGAGTGTGTAAGAACGCTGGTGATCCACGCTATTGCCTCATCAAAGGAGCCGTGTCGTAGTCTATCGGCGTTAATCCGAGCAAGCAGTGAAATAGCCATGTCGTTATCAAGGCGCTTCCCTACGCCGGTGCGTCGCCTCATAGTACTAATCGATTTGAGAGACAGTCTGAGAACCATGGGGATATGCTTCTTAATTCCCGTCAGTAAAACACGGAAAGCCGGAACGGAAAGTTCTTATACAACACAGTCTGGTGGGGCTGAAGTTGCGAAAATGTCAATCGTTGAGCATCCCGTTCTTCCCGTGGAACCAACCCGCTGCAGGTTGGCATCGGCATAATACGTGATTCCTATTGGTACACACCCACAAACCGTACGCATCGAGTGACTCTAACAGGGCAATAGTCCGTTCACTCGGGTGGGCTTGCTCCAGTCGACAATTGAGACCTCCAGTTAACAGTGAAATTTCTTGTCCACCGCTATCGAAGCTCATAGCGATGCTAATCTTCACTAGTTATCCGTCAGTGCATTTACCGCTTCCCGTGTTTGCACATGGTAATCAACAAACGAGTTGTGGGTGACGAAAGCACAACAGCATTATTCTTTGAATATAGCAGGTTCATGTTCCCAAGGCATGGCCACTGTACGCGGCAAGTAAGTCGAAACAATTGTCTGCAGCAAGCAGCCGACAGCTAGTGAAGACTAGAAGCGGTGGAGAGCGCAGAGTAGCTGTTCAGCAGTGGAGCCAGCAAAGCGGCTGCAGCCACGAACCGAGTCAGAACAGCACCAATGTATGATTGGTGTGTGTCGAATCGGCCGGCCAAAGCAACCTAATGATCAGTACGCAGTCAATGCCAGCAATCAAAAACGTCTTAAGACACACGCGTACACAATTGCACTCGGCCTCAGTATCGAGCCTAATTTGCGGGCAGACACCACACAAAATCATTTCTATGTCTTATTCCCAGCACGACGCGCAGAGCAAGACACGAATCGCGAACACAGAACCACCAAAGTCGGACGGAGTTTACCGCGCCCTACGCATGCGCTCTCGACGGACGCCGGTAGCAGACAGTATAGCGACAACATATAAAAGCTCCACATACTACATCATATATTATAACATGTATAATATATCAACGAGCATGTGACTCAATATATAGAAGATAGAGAATATAAGCATTACTGAATAAGGCAGATTCGTCATGATGGCGTTTTTTTCTCAATGCGATATGCTACAAGACACGAATCGCGAACACAGAACCACCAAAGTCGGACGGAGTTTACCGCGCCCTACGCATGCGCTCTCGACGGACGCCGGTAGCAGACAGTATAGCGACAACATATAAAAGCTTCACATACTACATCATATATTATAACATGTATGATATATCAACGAGCATGTGACTCAATATATAGAAGATAGAGAATATAAGCATTACTGAATAAGGCAAATTCGTCATGATGGCGTTTTTTTCTCAATGCGATATGCTACAAGACACGAATCGCGAACACAGAACCACCAAAGTCGGACGGAGTTTACCGCGCCCTACGCATGCGCTCTCGACGGACGCCGGTAGCAGACAGTATAGCGACAACATATAAAAGCTCCACATACTACATCATATATTATAACATGTATAATATATCAACGAGCATGTGACTTAATATATAGAAGATAGAGAATATAAGCATTACTGAATAAGGCAGATTCGTCATGATGGCGTTTTTTTCACAATGCGATATGCTACTCCTCGTGTGGTGCAGACCAAACGGCTACCGTCCTCGTATTTACATTGTTACTCATTAAAAGATAGAACCGCCTCGATAGAAGAAGATAGCACCGCCTCGAGCTTTCTCAGTACCTCCTCCGCAAACTATGGCCAGAGATGGCGCCAACTCTGTGTTAAACACTCTCCCAAGTAGCCACGGGTCTGTGCTTTGTCTGTTCATTTTGGCCAAGTTGAGGGGCGGTTGTGAAGAGTTGCTGCTTCCTCTCCGCAAACCTCAAACAGTGTAAAGCGACACAACGAAACGAACGCTCACAAGTAACGCAGATTGGTCTCTACGTTGTCTGATAGCGTGAAGGGCAGGCAGTGAAGCAAAGCCAAGACTGTGTCTCCTACTAAAGAAGACTAAGTCTTCTTTCTCGTGGTTTATTGAGATGTCACGGCGAATCTTCGTTAAGAGCGAGACGGACGTAGGCGAGAGACTTCTGTGTCTGCTGAAGTCTGACGCACCGATACACAACCCGCTCAGGCTGTTAGGCCGCGACTCCGAACAAGTGATCAACGTTCACCGGAATATTATGCAGGCGTCATCTGGCTACTTTCGGAAACTGCTCGAGAATGACGAAAGTCTCGAGGACGATCCCATACAATTCCCGGTGTCCGCGAGCGTGCTTGATATCGTCGTCGAGTTTCTCTATACGAAAAACGCCATTTCGGTCGACGCCGGCCGACTCGTCGAACTGTTGGTGCTCGCAGATCTCCTGGAGCTTGATAACCTGAAAGTCCAGCTAACAGCATGCCTTGATCTGAACGCTATCGATTGCCTTAATGCCCAAGATTTTCTCGTCGACCAGCCAGTTGCTGTTGTAGAAGAATTTATACGCTTAACTTCGGCGTCGACTCGCGAACGTCATCGGCTAGACCTCATTTACGCCGTTTACGCGTGGGCTAAGCAGAACTCCATAAAGGCCTCTCGTATCGTTAAGCTCGTGGGGGACCTTTTAGACAAGAACCCGTTTCCAGAGACCTCGACTGCAATTGTGGCGACGCCGGTGCGACCATCGAAAACTACGCCTCTTCTCTTCACAGCTACCGGATTCTTCGAGCTGATCGGCGAGCAACTAACAAGGCTTCATCATTCTTTCAATTTCAGTGCGCTTTACGGTGACCCTGCGTGTATCGTTGTCAAGGGCCGTAAGGTGTATCACTGCCAAGTCGTAGATGGTCTGTTAGTACTGACCGTGTATGACTTGCGTTGCGGTGCCATCTTGAGGAGTTTTCACTTTCCAGATCCTGTGGATACTTCTGCAAAGCTATCGGTAAAATCCGGCCGAGTGTATGCGTCGGTTTGCAAGAAAGTCTACGTGCTAGCCGAAGAGGGTTTGTGTCTTCTTTGTAGGACAACAATGCAGATTGATCGACTGAGTATTATCAAACACGACACCAAAACTCTGCAGTTCTACTACACCGCTGAACAGGATCATATAAGACAGGTTACCTGCAATCTACAAAATAACGTGACTTACGAAAATCTTCTTTCCGTAAGAGGGGTGCATGTCACGGGGCTGGACGATGGAATCCAAGTAATTTTGACGGCACGAAGGGAGCTGCTGCTGAAAAAAGGGGACGTTTGTACGGTGAAAGATTACTGGATTGACTCTCAACCTACAAGCATCGCAAGCGACGGATGCAAGGTGTACCTGAAATTGGCACAGCAGATCCTAGTCGTGGACGTATTAGCGGGCTCGAGAGCCACTTGCCCCACAAAGAGTAAAGGCAGTATACATATTTGGGAGAAAAATGTATACTATTAATACACCACGACAGTAGGCGATAGCTTAATATGTTTCAAATTTGTGCCGCGTCTTTCTGGAGTCTCGGCCTGAAGAAAGAACAGGTCTCAACCTAGGGTCGCAGACAGGTGTAGGATTGACAAAGTATGAGGTGTATTTCTTCATAATTGATTTGACGTTGTGCAAATCGTTGACAGGAAAAAACTTGCTAAGATCGAGAAAAATGATACAGATGATGAAAATGATTAACGACTCACCAATATGCTCGAAGTGGCAGGAATATCGCTTCTAAGTTTACCGAAATGTTTATTTATTCTTACATTGACCTCAAAAACGCGTATATATATATATATATATATATATATATATATATATATATATATATATATATATATATATATATATATATATATATATAGTGTCAGTTGTTTATTTACATTCCATAACGGGTGGGCTGGTTAAGAAGGGATCGTTCACGGTCACACAGGTGTCGTGGTCTAAGTGGCAACGCCGCTATCTACGCACTTGACGAACCGGGTTCAAATCCTACTTTGTTTTTTTTTTTTTTTTTTTTTTAAATGCCGTTGAAACGCACTCCACCGCGTAAGCGCCATGATAGTGAGGCGCCGGATTTGCCGGCATCAGTGTCAACAGATCGCCGGCCAAATGAAACCATCGCTGGAATCATGGAGACAGACGATCGCGCAACTCGCGTTGCTGGAGGACGAGAAAAGCGCGCTGCATCGAGCCCCATCGAGGATGTGCGAGTGAAAGATTGCCGTGTATCGCATGAAGATTCCCCCGATTCAAGCGCAGACGTACAGAGCGAAGCAGAAAAAGAAGTACAATGTGATAAGGAGGGTGAACCTGATGATACAGGGTTTATTACCGTGCACCGCCATAAAAGATCGCAGGCCCCAAAGGTGGTTGTGACCAGGCAAGAGGCAGTGATATTTTCTGCCGGCGGCGAAGAGCTACAGAATAATTTCAACAAGGTCTGTGACTATATTGTGGACCATGTCAAGGGGAAAATCGAAGAACCCCGCTTTACGAAAACTGGAGAGCTTGTCATTGTTGTTGATGCTGAAGAGGATAGGGGCACCTTGCTGTCACTGCAAGACCTAGCGGGTGTTAAAGTATCTGCCAGAATAAGTGGAGGGCGCTCTTCTGTCAAAGGCAAAATATCCGGTGTGCACCCGTCAATCTCAGAAGCTACCATCCTATCTGCACTAAGATCATTAGGAGTAACCGAGGTAGCTCGAGTTAAAACCAAAAATCCGATGACCAACGTTGTATCAGCAACTGAACACGTAATCTTAACATTTACTGGCAATCACTTTCCATCGGAAATACGCTTGGGCCTAAAGAAGCATGGGGTTGTGTTATACTGCGATCCAATGCAGTGTTTTAGATGCTACAGCATGGATCACTTTGCCGCAGATTGCAAGGTTCCGAAGCCAAAATGTAGAAGATGTGGCTCGCTAGAACATCTTAGGAGAGATTGCAAGGCTCAGGCCAAATGTTGCCTATGCAGCGGCGAGCATGAAGCCACGTGGGGTTCGTGCCCCGTACGATTGAGCCGTATAGAAATGTTGAAGCGGGGCTTTCGGAATGTTATTCAGAGGCAACCTGACGCTCCAACTCTACCACTTTGCGCCCCCGTAGAGTACGTTCAACCGTCTGATAACTTTTCGAAGCGCAGCTGGTCATCTGTGGTAAAGAATGGTACGAAGGTGAACAACGACACAATAAAGACTCGAGAAGTTGGACAGTCAAAGTCGAAACCTGTGGAAATAAGCGAAAAAGCGTTGCCTTCAATGGACATAGCTCCAGATCTTGTACAAGGTTTACTAGACAAGGTTGTCCCCTGTATCATCAAAGCGGTTCAAACAGCGGTAACCAGTGTATTTGAAAAGTTGTTTCCCTCTCTGCTCTGTAGGGCAACCGCAGGAGGGATGGGTGATGACTTGAGCAAAGCCACTGGAGCTACTTCCCTTGAAAAAACCTTGCAACACTCTATTGAAGCCTCCTTGCGCGATGCACTTTGCACGCTATCATGTAACCAAGGTGTAAAGACGAGCAAGCGCGGCAGGCCTCCTGGAGGCTCCTGACCGGCTTGCTCAGCAGTAACAAACGCACCAGTACAAAAACAACCGCAACGTACTCAAGACAAGAGATCGCTACTTAAATTCTTTCAATGGAACTGTGAAGGCATTAAATCAAGTTACCCACTTCTTCCTTTAGCTAAGCAGTATGACGTGTTGGTTTTTACTGAGACATGGGCCACCAAACCTACAGTCGTTCCAAGTTGGTGTATAGCGGAATGCCTGGGTGTACAAACAGAGGGACCGGGCAGAACAAGTGGTGGAGTTGCAGTGTTGTTTAACAGCAAGCTCGCTGGCGCAAAAACATGCTACAAAGAGGATAACTGCGTAGTCCTAACAGGAACCGCCATTAACGTCATTGCAATATATTCAAGTCCTTCAGAAGCAATTTCAACACTGCTGGAGAAATTAGTACTATGTCTTGACATGGTGGACTTACACAAAGTGACTGTAGTATGCGGTGATCTCAACTGTCGGCTTGACAAACCAAGATGTATAAGAACGGTATCACTACTCAACGCATTGGCATCTCGCAGTATGTGGGTTATATCTACAGCTGAAGATTCGACATTCGTCGCGCCTCACGGACAATCTACGATTGACATTTTCGCCACAAATGCTAACCCATGTAATGTCAAGTACAGGGGGGTGCAGGAGAAGACTCTGGCGTTCGGTGCAAGGTGGCACCTACCCGTCGCAATGGAAATATCAATTGAACCTCATTCTACAGATCACAAGCGGCTTTGTCTAAGTCGCAATCTGAATCTCAGCCTTTTGACGGTTACCTCGCGAAACATAGTCCCAGTGCCAACCGTGATCAACGTGGAATCCTATGCCACCAGCATTCGAAGTGCCATTACTGCTAGCGCTCGGCTAAAGCAACAAACGGAAAGCAAGCGAACAAACAGAAAGCACGCTCCATGGTACAATCAGGAGTGCGCTTCTTGCAAACACAATATGATTCAAGCATACATTTTAGCAAAAATCCGCCCGGAGATGACTTATTTTTATACTAGATTAAGTCGTGACTATAAAAGAGTTGTAAAAAACGCCATTAAAGAATATGAAGAACGAAAACAATACAAGCTGCTCCTAGAAGCGCAACAACGACCTCATAAGTGGCTGCAGACAGACAGGCGCGTTACTGCGTGTCCTATCCCACATGATATACTAAATGCTCATTTCCGGCAAATGTTTGCCAGTGCCATTACCGTTCCGAGCTGCGCTCCTGTGATAATGTCAGTGTGGGACGAGCGCGTCACTGACGCCCGTCAAGCCCTGTCGCGGCCTTTTAGCAATTCTGAAGTTATCGACTCAATACTGAAAGCACCGTCTGGGAAGGCCCCGGGGCTCGATTTGATCACAAATGAACATCTCAAGCAAGCGATTCACCTTGCGCCTTGTTTTACCAGACTTTTTAATGAGGTGATGAAAACGGTCCAACTACCCTCCGAATGGAAAACCAGTCTTCTTAGCATTATCCCTAAAGGAAAAGGAGATCCGCTAGCACCATCGTCTTACCGAGGTATCGCAAAGAAGAGCGCAATCTACAAACTTCTGTCGGCTATCCTAGCCCGTAGATTAGAACATTTTCTTGAGATTAACAGAAAGCTGCCGGAGCAACAACATGGCTTCAGAAGGGGCCGGTCAACAATGACAGCATGTGCTGTACTTCTAAATTCGATACAACGGGCACTTCGAACTAAGGGGGCTTATCTATTTGCTGTATTTGTAGATTTTAAAGCGGCCTTTGATACGGCCGCACGAACAATTATACTTGACAAGCTGGCTTTTTGCGGGATCTCATTGAATATATTGGAGCTCATCAAAGGTATTTTACAGGAAGGACAAGTTATTATAGATGACGGAGGCGCTAAACACATGGCGATCTTACAGACCACTGGTGTTGCCCAAGGTGATAATCTTAGCCCCCTGCTGTTTTCGGTGCTGGTGAGTGACCTTCCTGAAGAGATACGGAGTCGGCACTCGCAGGTAGACGTCCTTATGTATGCAGACGACTTGGTGCTATATTCTCGCAGTCGATTCCATTTGCAACAATCCCTTGTGACCTTGCAGCATTACGTTCATCGAAACCAGTTGGAAATAAATTTAGATAAAACAAAGGCAATGAAGTTTAGACGCGGAGGGAAATTGGCTGGAATCGACGAACTACGGTTAGGTTCAAAATCTATAGAATTTGTCTCGCACTTCTCATACCTAGGGGTTATGTTCTCGTCTCGAGGTACGAACTTCTCGAGGCACATTGATGAACGAATTCGGAAAGGACTACAGTCCTTTCATAGCATCCGAGACCCTCATAAACTATCAATGGACGTTGTCGTTCATATCTTTAACCTGAAGATTGCGCCTACTGCTTCTTACGGTATACAGGTGATATGGCCGCATCTGACGAAGTTAAACTTTAAGGCGCTTGACCAAATCAAGGCCGCTTTTCTAAAAAAGGCGCTAAGAGTCCACCGCACTAGTCTCAACAGATTAGTCTATTTACTGGCGTCGACTCCGCTATTTGTTGAGAATTTACAAAAAATCCACGTGTTACCGAAAACGGCAGCTTTCAACGAGTACATGTCTGAATGGGAGAATAAGATGGCAGACATTGACCCGCTCTTTTATGAAACCCAGGCAATGACGTGTACTTCATGGAAGCGCTGCAACTATGAAAATAGACACCTAATTGCACGATTTGCTGTACATGGCTTCCACATGAAGATCTGTATTCGAGAGAAGTTCCATGAAATTTCCTCGTTATGCTTGTGCAAACTTTGCGGGAGACAGTGTGACTTATATCACCTTCAACGATGCGATAGAACAGTTCCGTTGACTCGACTTTTAGAACCGTGATGAATATATGTATATGTGAATGTGTGCTTTCTCTGTACGCGCAATATTGTAAACCAACCATCGGTTAATAAAGCTATTATGTTATGTTATATATATATATATATATATATATATATATATCATTATTTGAATATCAATTATTGACAATCAAGTTAACCTAACAATAAATAAACAAACTAAGCGGCTGTGGTATGTATATGTATATATATATAGAACCACATATAAAAGTTGTTCTTTGCGCGCGAACCAACGCATTAGGCCTTAGCATTAGGTGGAAGTTGTATAAAACCGAAAGAATTAAACCGAAGTCTAACTTCCGTTTGACCTCAACATCCTTGTCGCCTTGTTGACAATTGAGAGAGAGAGCGCGCGCGATTATTAGACTAATTACGCGCAACGTATTTCTTCTAGCAGCTAGCTGTTCGATTTGCGGCCACCGGCACCGCCGCACCCTGTTAGCTGCCGATAGCGCCATCATCACCACCACCACCAGACCATTAGTAGTGCGCGTTGGAAAATTGGCAGATGCTGCTGCTGTTGCTGCTACAGTTGCTACTACGAAGATTACACTCTACGAATCTAATAAAGTTTTCGGGCTGACCTTCAGCCAAGATTTAACGTCCACGGAACTGTTTTTCACATTGCTTCATAGACGGACCCCCATAAATACAAATGTGCAACGGTAGGGCTCGAACCCGCGCACCTATGTGTTTCCTCCGGTTGCGAGGCGGAGAGTTAATCCACCACGCCACCGGGCTCGACACTCTACGAACCTGAAAAAAAAAAACAAACAATGTCGTATATCGTTGATGATTCTGACACTTCGCAAGACAGATAGGCGCGACGAGGACTGTCATGTCTTGGGTAGATCTGTCTGATCTCCAATAAAGTTGCGTTTCAAACCTAAAATATACAGCAGAGCGGAAGGTGATTGATTAGTAGTCGCTACGGCTTGTTTCCTCAGCCCTTCGTACATCCAGAGTAGAAGCTTTAAGTTATGTACAGCTTAGAATTGGTATTTCATTGTTAGATCCACTAGGAAGCTACAGCATCATTAAATGCGTACGGTACGCCGGCCTAATGGAGGTCCAATGGGCTGAGCCACTTATAATACTCATGTAGAAGATAGAGGTGAAGGACATACTATCAAAACTTCTATTATCAACATGGTTTTGTAAAAAATCCCTCAAAAAGAGGAAACAGATGTTTATTCGAACCTATGAATTAAATAATGATAGTAGTGCCTTGCTCGAAAGTAGCTCTATTATATTAAACGCACAGTCCTGAAAAACCGGGCCGGATAACAAAAAATGTGGATTCCAAAAAGGACACCAATATGCAGTTCTACTGACAGGTAGGCACTATCTCGTATAATCAGATACATTTCGTGTCGAGGCAAATAGAACAGAGAGCATCATAGGAAATGTACGTAATTGCAAAACACAGTACCTCAGGCAGCTACTGTCACTTTCCGTATGCGGAAAGAACGTCTTGTCTTTTATATGTCCATAGGTGGACTCTCAGGCTGACAAAAATATAAATGAAGTCACACATCCCCGGCCACCCAACAGAAAACCTCTTTTACTCACTGTTCATGCAGGTATTCACAATAAGACCAACAAGATTGCTGGTTACTAGCAATAAGAATGACGATTAACTGATACCATAGCAAAGAAGACCTTGTAATATTGCAACGTTGTTGTGTTACGCTAAGTCAGCTTGGGGGATGTAGACTCATCCGGACGGGTACTGCAGCCCGAGGGACTCAGGAACGATGAATGACGACACGCAGCATACGGTCTAATGCAAAGCACGGCCGAGCAACGGATGGTTACTAGCCAGGTTGCTCGGTCTATTTATTGACTCACGAGACACCGCGGCGTGCTGACACCCAAAAGAGTCTCAGAACCCGCTCTCAAACCGGTCGATCGTTTGTTTCGTATACGAATACAGGTTAATTTAGGTCTGACTTAGATTGCCGATTATAGGTCGACCCTCTCCAGGTGTCGACCGATGATCGTTTTGGACGGCGGATGTCGTTGGTGTTTCGGCGCGAAAGGCTGTGGTTGGTTGAGATATGTGTCGGTCGGTGAACGTTGGACGCTGTGGCCGCTGGTCGTGGTCCGTTAAAGTAGATTTGAATTGCGCCGTTATGCACATACGGTGTTGTGGGTGGCTGGTCTATCGTCGTACTGGCCAGAGGAAGTGAAACTTCGTCACAATATTATGATATAATTAAAGCTGCCGTCAACTGGCGCTTTATGTGTAAGTGTATCGAAGACCGATTGGCTGTAATGTTCTTTACTATTTATTTACATTTTTGTTGCTCTAAGCTGCTAAACGTATATATATATATATATACAAATAAAGAAGAAACCTGTCCAGGCAACATAGAAAGGCGGTACACCGAAAGGTCATTGAGCAAGCGGATAATCTGTGGAGGGAATATATGGCAGTATAAAGAAAACTCCGCAAGGATATTGCCACCTTTATCAGACTAGACGAACTTAAATATCTAAAAAGAAACATACCAAACAATAGCGCAGGAAAGATGATGATACGCATCTAAGAATGTATAAAACACCAAAAGGAGATAGCTCGAATTAGTGCGAGAGAAGGGGAAAAGGAATACGCACAACAAAAGATAAATGAGGCACTAAATACTATGCTTGATGCTGAAATATATGTACTACAACATCGACACTCATATGCGCGAAAAGCGGATATTGGCTGGAGGAGAATCAAAGAAGATATTGAATAGGTTATTCCCAAAATGTTTCATAACTTCATGTAGAGATGATAGGGTATACCTAAACATTTTTCAGTCATTTTGGTGAGCCAATGTACGCATACCTGACGGGTGAAATAAATAAGATTATTCCTAGGAAGGGCCCTAGGAAAGGAATATGCCCCATTTTCAACACGATACGAAGCCATACACGAGTCGTGAACACAGAACCACCAAAGTCGGACAGAGTTCACTGCGCCCTACGCATGCGCCCCCGACGGAAGCCGGTAGCAAGCAAAAGCTATATATGCTACAGTACAAAGATTTAATTATTTAATTCCATGCTTACAGGGAACTGTGAGTAACTAACTACACCAGTGCTTGTGAGGAGTGCTACCAGTCGAGCTTATTGGTCTCGAGGCAGCCCCTCATTGTGCCCATAACTACATGCTACCGAATATACTGAAACGTTGTTCTGTTACGCCAAGTGAAGTTAACTGGGGAATGTAGACTTAGCTGGACGGTTGCTACAACGCGAGAGACTCGGAACGATGACAACACACGACGCGCGTCTAGCGCGTAGCGCAGCCGAGCGGCAAAGAATGGTCTCGATCTAAGCCATGCTTCTCGGTCGACCTATTCACTCAAGGGGACGCCGTAGCGTTCGCCGAGTAATAACGTTAAACGATCGAT
>QVRM01000082.1:0-49593 GCA_003439945.1 Dermanyssus gallinae
GAGCTCGTAGCGATCGAATTTTTCACCTTCAATGAACGCACCTCACTTTTCAAGGGCTCTAGTTCCTTAGTAATCAGTTCCTTGACCGGGGTCATCAAGCGACGGTCATTTTTCTTGAACTCCTCCTGCATGAGGGTCCTCAGTTATGTTTAGCTGAGCGTTAGTAAACTTATCCGTCATTTTTAGCATGGGATGTACACTTAATCAGTGATTTTGTGTAAAAAAAACAATCTTTTCCGAAGCCGGGGAAAAGAACAACACTCTTCACTTAACGGATGGATGCATTCTGAATTTTCTGAATTTGTTAGCGCATAGTTTACCTAGAACCGTATTTACAACTCCATGCCTTAAAATAACCGTCGATAAGTCTAAGCAGAAGGTAACGAAAAACTTCCGCCGTCGCGTATCACTTTGCAGCGCATTTCGAGTTGTTTATATATATATATATATATATATATATATATATATATATATATGCCTCTCATTAACGTATATTGCTACTCTAGTATACGTTAATGAGAGCGTATATTAAAATATGGATAAGGCAAAAGACGCTTTTGGAGGAATCAGGGCGCTAGCGGAATAAGGTGGAGAGGAAGCCGAAATAAAGACACACTCAATTCAACATTTATACATCATATTTATTCACCATAGTTGTTGGTAGTAGGATTGGATTGGATTAACACACATGGTTTGCTACAACTTATAACAATATCTCGTTCACACGCGCCTGTAACGAGTATGAGTCTAATGCCGAACATATTAAAACATGATATCGACCGATGTTGCACTCACCAAAAGACTTACACACACAGTCGTTAATATCATAACATTCACCCTTGAGGCACATATAGTGGTGATAACCGTGCGATGTTACCCTGCAAACTAATGGTCGGTTACCTTAGACGGCACGTTTCCACTTCTCTGAGCGAAAAGCAGGCCCATCTGTATAGTTACACATAACAAAATTACGTTTCGGTCTTCCCTGAATGTTCTGTACATGTCGAGTATAATTTCACTGATCGGTAATTTGTCTAGGACTAAGTCTTCTACCAGAGTGCGTTCTCCGCAAAGTTCTAGTGCCAGGGTAGCTGACGCGTTCTTGGGTAATTCCAGTACACGTTTCACAAAGTACGCCTTTGAACGGTCTAAATTTGACAAAGGTTTCGGGCTGACCCTCAGCCAAGATTTAACGTCCACGGAACTGTTTTTCACATTGCTTCATAGACGGACCCCCATAAATACAAATGTGCAACGGTGGGTCTTAAACCCGCGTACCTATGTGTCTCCTCCGGTTGCGAGGCACAGAAATAAGTCACCACGCCACCGGGCTCGACCTTTAGGTGCGGCGCAATTACTGGGAGACAGTACTGGAGTATCTCAACCCCCTCAAAAAACAAAAAAAAGTACTGGAGTCCCGGGGTATTTTTGTTTGTATTTTTATTGTAACAATTTTTTTAAATTTAACATTAGAGATTATAACCAAAATGGATTTTACCAGCTAGCGCCAATGAAACGAGCTTTTAAAAGCATGATACGGGAGAAAAGGCAGCATTATGAACAACAGCGACGTATAAATATTATACAGCTCAGTGTAAATAAACCGTAAATCCTTCTGCCACATAGAATAGATCCCGGAAACCCACTCATAAACGATACCGAGTGGATCGGACATTTTAAAAAGCCTTTTAGAAAAAGAATTTACACTCCCGCCCAGAGATTACTTAGACGAAACTCTTGTATTTATAGATTATTAACTTATAGGTGCAATAATATCGAGACAAAATGGGCCAAATCAGCTGGGCCGGATCTTATTGTGTATGAACACTTAAAATCTAACGTGCAAATAATAGGAGAAATACCTGATGTATTTGCATTTCTCTCGGCCGGCAGCAAAATATATATCTTGATCTGCTTGGCTGCTCTGCGCTATAATCTACGCTGAGTCTAGCATGGTGTACATAGTTCTAAACTACAGCCACTTGCGATTGCCTTTTTTGGCTGGAGCTTGGCTTAGCAATGGCTTATACGAGCGTTGCTTAGCATTGCATAGTGCAGCACTGTGTGCTCCAAGTTCCCAGTAAATACTTACAAGACGCTATACGTCAAGTCTCCATGAGGGCGTCTGAATGTACGAGATGAGTACCCGCGTTTATTTGCCCTTGCCGTTACGCGTAGGCGAATGCTCTCAATCCACTTACGCGTTAATGTTTTCCTCCCTGGCTCTCCAGAGTTCCAGATTGCGATCGAAGAATAGATCACTGCGCTCACTGGCCAGAAAGTTTTACGACAGAAAGCGGGCCAGGACCAGCAGCACATTGGTGAATGGTTGAAGTGATGCTTCCTCTGCGCAAAGCGCAACGTACTTTTATTTCGTGCAGTACGAAGAGCCATGTCTGTCTATATGTGGGCAGCGTTTAGTGTATCTGGTATTGCCACCATCGCGAGAAGCCTCCGCCTTGCTAAAGAACCCTCTAACTTCTACAATAAATTGACTTGATGACTTTGATTCGCCCTCTGGAGTATCCTTGCCAGACTCTGTGCAATCTTCCTTACCTTCCTTACCCCGCGTTTAATAATAGTAATATCTCCTAAGAACCCACGCCCCCCCCCCCCCTGCACTACGGTGTTCCGCCGTAATGAGGGCGTCGATAGCTGACATAGAACAATAGGATTCTCCGGAAAAATCAGTGCTTGTGAAGTGCCGTCATTAATAATTCTCAGTTGGCCATATTAAAAGCATATTTAGCATTAAGTAAATTTAAACATGCGAAAGCACGCGTCTTAAAGCTCTTAAATCTATTTTTTCCGCCTAGAATATAACTTTCTACAGTGTATCTATCGTATACCGTTTCTAAGCTCGAATTTTGCGTCCTACAGTGCATGCTTTGCAGATATGAACTATTCTATTCGTACAAGAATTGGCTAACCACAAAACCCGTTTTATAAAGAAAAATCTGACTATATAGTAACTGTAAATCTGCCTCTCCTAAATTTTCTCATATAGCTGATAAACCGAATGTTGCTATTGGTTCGACTTTAATGTTGAAAAGAGCAGACGCGGTATGTATTGACAACAATTGCGGGTCCTCAATTGCTGCCACTCTGCTTTCTATATGCTTTCGGAAACTGCTACTATTCGACGTTAAAGTGACTCCCAGGTGCACCTGGCTCGAAGAACGTCGTCTCTTGCCAATCGACCTCCTCGTCGATTGGCAGGCTATCAAAAGAGAGAAATACTTACACTCCCGCCGCCTGTCACGCACCGCGCTCTTACTGTCAGGATGAGGGCTACGCGGTGGGACGTACGGAGGTTTCGCTCACAAGAAAGAACGACACGATAACGTCGGTTAACACAGTAACCTCGGGAGCTTGGCGTGAGCGCGCGAAACTACCGGCCGTTCGGAGATGCCGTCGATTCGTTCTCTTCGATGTCTCTGGCTCGTCTCAAATAGGTCATTATGTCGGCCCGTTATATACGCGCCGACTTGAAAGTGCATGCAGATGCGCTCTCCCGCCGCCGCTCCCGGGTGCTCTCATTTATTGATTTCTCAATACATTTTACATATTAAATAGTTTTGTGTCGTTTATGTATCTGTCATACTTAACATGCATACTTAGTAGTGTTTGCTCTTATAGTTGTCTCTGTATTACAATAATTACACGTTATTCTCGATCTGTATTACTTAGCGTATGGGTTCGGCCGGCTGTCGATAGATGGCCGTCTTGAATGTAATGTGCACGTCTTAGCGGTTACTGAATGTTCACTTACACATGATGATAGCTTCAAGAATGTTCCATTGCGCGCGTTAGCTGCTCTTGAGTGTTCTATTACACGTGTTGATAGCTTCGAGAGTGTTCTATTACGCGTGCTGGCGGCTTCTAGCATGTTCTTTCTCTCAACGTCTCTCTTGCACGGCCGCTCTGACACCCGCGCCAATAGAGGGTGAAGCGGGTGTTGCGCTAAGAAGAACACGACTCACATAGTGTTCGTCACACCGCCCGCGATTTTCGCGCGGACCTTTACGGGAGTGCCCGCCGGCCCATTACAGGCCGACAGACTCCCCACCTTTCCCCCTATCGAGGTTCCGCGTGTGGATGCCACACTACTCCGCCGTACCGATTAGGCTCGATCACCTCGCGATTCCGCGTTACACCTCGGAATATACAATACCCCCCATTACAGGGTGTTCGACCACTCCAAGGCAGGGTGCCTCGCCGCTGCGAAGGGCAGTTAGATGGCCCTCTCGACCGCCGGTCTGCTTCATGTGGCGACTCGCTCTTCATTTTGCCTATTAAGCCAAGGCAGCAGGCGTCCCGAACGGTACCACCGGGTGTCACCCGGGGCACTAACCGTCCGGCCCGGGGGTCCTCGTGCAGAACGGTCCCCCCGTATAATTTATTATTTTTTGCCAGTGAATGCTCAGTCCCATCTCGTCCATATAATCAATTGTTCCTTGCAGTCCTCTTTGGTAATCCTAAATAGACTCCTATCGTCTAGCGGTATGTCATTTGCGTACATTAAAGTACTTGCCTACTCTCGAAACCACCCCTGCCTCACCCGGTTAGGTAGCCCTCCTAATAATACCGAAAAAAGCAACGGCCGAAGTCCGTCGCCTTGGGCCACGCCTATAGTTTGTTTACTCTTTCCACAATTCTTATATCGTTGTCGATGCATACTGTGTGTCGTATTCACCACCCTAACGACTGGACGGCGACCGTTAAGAGTTCGCTAGTCTTTCGCTCAAACAACACACGTCCTCTGCCGGGCTCGCATCAATGACTGCTGATCCATTTACTCTCGAGCCTCCTTATATATCACAGATTTGCCCGCGCATTTAGTAACTTCCCGCGTCCTCGCTACTGGTGTGGCGGCATACTCTATTCGGCGCCCTGTATTTAGTTTGCTTCAGCATTGCCGCCAACAGACGATATATATGCCCGCACTGCTTAACGGACGCTGCTATCCTACACTGTGCTTTTCCTAAGAATGGCCCCCAAAATGTTTAACAGCTGATATGGAACTCCTTCCAGGCTAACTTCTCTATAATTTTGTTTCGCGGTGCTAGGTCAGAGATCTTAAGGCGCGGTCTTAATAGAATAGATAGAATAAAAAGCACCTTTATTTATCGAATAATGGGTGGAGAAGGTGACTAGATAGGCATTGACGCCCACGAAGCCGCCTTGTTATGCGATTCTCTGGCTACACTCCAGGCGAACATATTATTGATTATTTTAAGTATTGCAATACATTTTGATAAAAACATTATTTGACTTCTTCGATTGTTCATTGTCACATCAAAGAAACGGTCGATAAGATCAGCGCTTGCAAGCTGCGATAGCGCTCGCGTGTCGTTGTTCTTCAGTAAAATTGACAGCGACGGAAGGCCCCATGCCTTAAGATCTCTAAATACTGTTATTTAATTGTAAGACGTATATATATTCGAAATTCGAATGAGCGACCATCGCGGCCTTATTACGCGGAATGACATATCGTGCATATTCAAATGAACGGAACACTGTCTGGCGCCAAATGCCGGATGCACATTGACGCCATTCGTGCAAATCTCGCGGCCATTATCCAAGCATGCATCCGCGCATTGCGGCCGACGAGAGTAAGCTGGCTGCCGCCAATGGACGCCCGTCGTCCGTCGCGGTTGCAATCAACGCAAGCGTTAGTGTCGGACCCTTGTATACTTGTTGTATGCAAATCTTGTGCACGGCGGCAAGAAGATGCCAGTAAGGGTAATGATGGATCAGTGATCAACGCTAACATTCGTGACGCCCGGTCTCATAGAGAAGCTAACCGGCATCCGCCCAACGCAGTGGGCCAACTTAGATCTGCAGGCATTTGCTGGCGAACATCAGATCTCATCGCCGCAATACAAGCTCACACTGGAGAGTACCTACGGAAAAGACAGAGTGTGCCTCCTTGCCTACCAGCACAGCTTCGGCGTTAATCCGTCGATCGACTGCCCCCTCACGTTCAAGCAGCTATCGGCAAACTTAAGATACAGCATCCGCTTGCTGATCGTGCTCTCGGCAACGATCTTCCGGCTGACCCGCCGGACATTCTCGTCGGGTTTGACCAGTTCTTCGAGATCGCCTTTGTCGGACGCAAGAAGAAAATTGTCGGCCTAATGGCCTAATCGGCAAGGACACGCGATTTGGCTGAATGGTGGGAAGCCCCATGTCGGAGTAAACCGGACGTGCCCGGGTGGTGTCGGTTCAACCTCATTGTTGTACGGCTGTGCTGACAAAGCCGTCACCGTCAAAGCGGTTTCTCGTTCCCGGGGAAGAGAACGTGGCAGATTTTGCCACAAGGGGAGTCCAAGCTGCCACTCTGCGAGACAACCAGATGTGGTGGAGTGAACCCCAGTGCCTGAGCCTGCCTCGGAAGTATAGGCCCGTTTCGTAGCCGCGATCCGATGTCGTTGACAACATCGATGATGCCGTCGTCGAGAAGTGCCCGTGACGGACGAAGACAAGACTCAATCAAGCCTTGTTTCTCATCAAAGACGAGAAAAATCCAGTCATAATCCCCGGTCAATCACACTTGGCAACGCTGCTGATACACCGCGAGCACCGTAGAAACACGCATTTTGGTGTGAATACCGTGTTGAACAGTTTACGTAGGCGGTTCTGGATTACCCGTGGCCGCCAGATCATCAAGGCTAACCTACGCCGCTGCGTGGCATACAGACGACACCAAGGACCCCTGGGGGACCAGATGCCTCACCCCAGCCCACCTCATTCGAGAAGGCCACCCATCGTCGGCGCTATGCTCGCTCACACCTCTAGGTGGACTCGGGCCCAACGGGGCGACATCGGCCGAAGCGCTGCGGGCAGCTACACGACTCAAAAGCAACTACTTCAAACATCTCCCTGTGCGCTGGCAGCACGACTGCATCATGCAACTTCGATCGGCAAACATGGATGCCGCCAGGAAGGCGCGCCCAATCAAAGAAGGAGACGTATGCTTCTTGCGCGACGACAACACTCCACCACTCCACTGGGAGTTGGGTAAAGTGGAAGAATGCCACCCTGGACGCGATGGCCTGCCGAGGACGTGTACAGTCCGTTTTTCAAATGGGCGCATCTCACGCCGCGCCATACAATAATTGTACCCTCGTAAACTAGTGTAATCGGCAACCAGAGGGCATGCAAACAGCTTTACTACATACCGATATAACATACCCGCAGCCAAAGAGAAAAATATACCTATATTTTTCGGTGGGAGTGTTAATAATTGTAAGACGTATATCTATTACAAATTCGAATGAGCGACCATCGCGGTCTTATTACGCGGAATGACATATCGTGCATATTCAAATGAACGGAACAGTGTTCCGCGCCAAATGCCGGATGCACATTGACATGTGTAAATTCAAATAAACGGAATACCGCCTGGCGCCAACAGCCAGACGTGCGTTCGGAACCGAATGATGCGGTCGTCTCTCTCGCAACGTAGGTCTCCAGTAGCGGTAGTGATACGCTCGGCAGTAGAGGTAGACTAGGCTTAACAATCCCACCGACGGCTACCAACAGGCCCCCTACCGGCACACCCGTGCCGCAACAAATACCGTGTATAACGGTCTTCTTGGCTCGGCTAGAGTTTCCCAGATTTCTGCTAGCAATTGGCGCAGGGCCGTATGAGTCGACTTTGATTTTCTAAACCCATGTTGTTCTTCTGGTACTGCGTTTCCGGTTTAGAGAAAGTATTCGAGTCAATCTGATATTATCCCCGAAAATTTGTTTCTCTGCCTTTTTCTTTAGCTATAACAATAAGGGTATCCTCCTTCCACGCTTTAGGCATTTTCTCGGATTTCAGACATTCGTCGAATAGAGCTTTCCAGCATGGCGCCAGTGCCAATGTTTGCTTTAGGTGCTTGTTTCTTATCATATCATTCCGGACCGCTTTGCCTCGGGGCGTCCTTTCAACTGCCTTGACAACGTCCTTGATGGTGGCCTTACGAACTATTCATTTCCGTGCAAACTCTGTGCCTTTGTCCCAATGTGTTATACTATTTCTTTTCTGCTTTTTCTTCTATGTTTGCTGAACTTCTTTAAAGCTGACTATAATGCGATGGCTGCGACCCTGGCAGTCATCAATTGGCGTCACCTTTTTGCGCAATGCCAATCAGTGGAAGCCCAGTACTGATCTTTCCTAACTATCATATCCGACCTTGTGAAAGGATATACTCCAAAGATGGTTCAACGAACATCCCCACTACATGATTTTATAGACAGGGCTGCTCAAAAACTGAATAATAGTGTACCTTTCTCTCGAAGTCATACACGCCTCTCGCGTAGTTTGGCGCGCACAGCATTGCGTTGTCGGCGCTTGGAGGAAGCTAATCTGGATATCCGCGACGCTAAGGACTTCTTCCGATATGCAGGCCGACGTCTTAAACTACAGACCGGGGTAGCGCCGCTTATACACGAACAAGGCACCGCAGTCGAAGATGGACACAAAGCTGAGGTTCTGCTGAGCTACTTCAAAAGTGTATACATAGAGCCTCAGAACGTCTCCGCCGGCGGAATCAAGCAAACGGCCCAGATACTCAACGACATTGAATTCCATCCCTTTACTGTGCTTCAAAAACTTCGAAATCTGCAACGCAAAAGCACCTATACGCCCGACAAGTTACCACCCATTGTATTCAAAGAACTGTCCGAGTTTCTAGCGGAGCCACTGTCATTAATTTTCTCTCGTTCCTTCGAAGATGGCGAAGTTCCCACCATCTTCCGTGAATCCATTGTCACACCTGTACACAAAAAGGGCTCTAGAGCAACCGCTGAAAACTACCGGCCTATTGCTCAGTGTGTTATTCCCTGCTTAATCATGGAGAAAATAGTTGTCGATTGTATCTATAATTTCTTATCCTCCAACCAACTTTTAGATAATCAGCAACACGGATTCACTAAGGGACGATCGACGGCAACCCAATTATTGGAGGTCTCCCATGACTGGGCCCTGGCGCGAAATCACGGATCCCCGCTCCATATTGTTTATTTTGACTTTTCGCGTGCTTTCGACCGGGTTGATCACCAAATTTTATTAGCAAAGATGGAATTGCTAGGCATCGGACCTAGGATTCTAAAATGGTGTCAAGCCTATCTTACTGACAGGAGTTTTAAGGTCAGGGTAAGAGGTGCTACGTCTGGTGCTGCTCCATGCCCTTCTGGAGTCCCGCAAGGCTCCTGCCTAGGGCCGCTCTTGTATTCAATTTTTGCCCAAGACCTCAAACTTGTCCTTGGCAAACTCGACGTAATTTACAAGCTCTATGCTGACGACTTAAAGATATACGTCGAAGTCAAAGGCGAAAAAGACAAAGCCGAGTTGCAGAAAGCAATTGATTCTGTGTTACTTTGGACCCATTTGAATAGAATGGAAATATCAACTTCAAAATGTGCCGTACTGAAAACAATAAAAGATAATACTGCATATTTTATGAACGGCCATAGTATACCCGAAGTGTCAACATACAAAGACCTAGGTGTTACATTTGATTGTCATATGAAGTATACAACTCATATTGCCGAAGTTGTAAAATCTGCGTCTCGTCTGTGCAATCTCATTCTCAGAGCGTTTATTGTGCAAGACCCTGCAATGTACATAAAACTCTATAATACGCTTGTCGTCCCAAAGTGGACATACTGCTCACACGTATGGACACCTTTCTATAAAAAAGATGTAGAACTGCTTCAGCGAGTGCAGGATAAATTTGTTCAACGAGTCGCGTGGCGCTGCAGTGTAAGACGTGAGAGTCTCGTACTCCCAAATGTGAGCGAGTACCAGATGCAAGTTGACCTCAGACTTTTTAAACAACTAATCCGTAGTAATAATTTTAGTACCTTTTTTACAGTACGTCCAAATAATCTTCGTAGTGTGGTGTCAATTGCTCCACCGGAAGTTGCTAATGTCGATGTGGTGAATAATGCGTTCGCATGGAGAGTTTCGCGACGCGCCCATGTGTGTAAAGACTACACTGTGATACCAACACCCCTTTTTCAATAAAGGAGACTTTGTATTGTATTATTGTATTATTATTATTGTATTGTTTTAGCCACCTAAGCGAATGTTCCTTTGTCTCTTGCAACAGGTTCCACTCCCGGCTTTGCCAGTATTTCTCCTTTTCTTCCTTGTATGTTCCTTGCGTCATTTTCTTCACCAATATAGCAAACGGCTTGCCGTGCAAAATCAACCGGCGCGCAGACCCGTTGCATCGTGTCCCGGGATAATTTATCAAAGGCTAACAAAATGGCAATGCGCAGTGATGAAGTGTTAGGGTGTGGAGACTTGTCAGTCACACTTAACTACGCCCCACACATGGAAATCCAGAAGATTTATATCTGAACTGTTTAGTAGTTAAAAATGTTTCGGCCAGAACAGGTCCAAATTGTCGTCTAACCAGTTTTGCACAAAATGGCTCGTGTAAGCAGGCACACCGTCTTGCTGAAATACGTACGGTCTTCCATTCGATACGCGTCCACGGCTTCACAACAGTCATCATAACTCGTTGGCAAACCTCTGCTGTGGTAATTTCATTCTTTTTGAAGAAACCTAGAGACATACCCTCTTTCTCGCTTGACACTGCACTTAACACTTGCGCCCCGGCAGGAAAGTTAGTCGTTTCTGTCACAGGCACCTCTTCAAAGCCGTGGCCGAGTCACCGGCCATTTATCTTGTTCAATTTAGCGCCACCCGTAAAGAGAATTTTGTTTCAAAAGAACCGAAGATGCCCGCAGCCTTGTGTTTAAGCAAACACAGGAGCTACCTAGAGCGAGTCGCTGTTTTACCACTGCGATTTTGCCACTGCCACTTTTTGCTTCAAAGTAGATGACCTAGCACTATGCTTCTGCAGTCGTTTGAATCTGCAGCAATCACCGGCTACAGTGTAGCTATTGTAGAAACAGCTCATAGATGCAGCCGCGGGATCATGTTTAGCGTTCGCTCCGTCGATGTGCGGTCAATCCGGTGATTAGGCGACATATCTAAAGCAAAGTTGTCCCGTGTAAGCCTGAATATTGTTAGGGCATTCTGGATGAAATACTATTCCTTACTGCCTCTCAAATATATAACAGGCAAAGCGGCACTTTCACCCTATTCACTACCGTTTTGGTTAGTTACCGTTATAACAGCACCTGCAGCTATGAAAACCCGGGATAGGGACCCTGTGACCAATTCCAGGTGCACATGCGGATAATAGGGAAATCCCTGATAGACACCGGCGTCCTTTGTAACTCCGGTCTTTTGGACACCGTAGGCCACACAGTCGTAACTCAGCGTACAAAGGGCTGGACAGAAAAAGGCGGAAATTGTGTCCCGTTTGCACTCCTTGGCGTATGTAAACACAATTCCTTCTTGTAAAAATTGATATTTTCCCAAGGGCACTATGCTAGCTAAGTGATACAAGTGACTTCTCAAGATGATAGAGGAAAAAGAGACCCTTTGGACCCTGTCGCATAACCTATATAAGAAGGGAGTTGTATCTACAAGTTACTTTTAAGCATACTTACGAGAGGCCTTGCAAATTTCCTGACAGTACAGGCTGTCGTTCCAGCGCTTTATTACCACAGCGTGCAAAGTACTTCTTAAGCGAATCAGTACTCCATAAAGCCGGACAAACCTTCATATACAGGTAGTTCAATAAGTTCTTAGAATGAGCTTTTTAGAATTCGAATTTTGGCGCGCTTCCGCTATTATGAACTGCAACTTTTGACTGCCAGCAGTCAAAATATTATGGTGATTGGCCGTTGCGATTTCGTTTGATCGCTTTTCCCGTGCAACGTATCGGCGTGATTTTGAAAAATAGAGAAAAAAGAGTTTTGAGTGGTTATCAAGCATTTTATTTCAAAGGTTGGAATGCGACCCAAGTGAAAACTGAGTTAGATGAGGTGTACGGTGACTCTGCGCCATGTTTTGCCACTGTTTCCAACTGGATTAATGAGTTAAAAAGAGGTCGCAGGAGCACCGGGATGAACTACGTTCAAAACGCCCAAAAACGGCAACTGATTAGGAAAACGTGGAAAAGGTGCGGAAAATCGTTGCCGCAAATAAGCAAGTGAACATTAGGGAGATAGCGGAGGCCTTGGGGATCAGTTTGGGTAGTGTGCATTTCATCCTGCACGAAAACTTGAAGATGAAAGAGCTCAGAGCAACATGAATGCCGCATTTGCTCAACCAAGGCCAAAAAGACGCGCGCGTTTCCGCTTCACAGCGAAATTTGGCCAAGATGTCGAACAATCCGTCGGATTTTTGGCGCAGATTCATGACCGTCGATGAAAGCTGGGTCCATCACTACACTCCCGAGACCCAAGAAGCATCTTGCCAATGGTGTGCACCTGATGAAGGACCTCCGAAGAGGGTGCGGGCAACGGCATTGACCAGAAAGGTGATGGCTACAGTTAGTACGCATAATATTGACCATGACCATAAGCCCTATTGTTTCCGCCGAAAGGAGTTAGCCCGACTTTAGGCAGTTTCGGCTATGGCTCCATGCCTTCCTGGAATTGGACGCTTCAGTGGTCGAGCCTTGTCCGTATGATTGCGGGAACTCCGTCAGTGTTATAGGATGCAACGGTGCATCATGCACGCGGCAATGAACATATTTGTTACAACGCTCCGCATTACGTACAGTTTAGCTTCATGGCAAGCTTTTTGTGTGCGCCGAGCCCAGGAGGCGGGACGACACTAATACTTTATGAGAAAATTCCTATGCTGAATTGCAGCGCATCTCGACTCGGCTTTGCGGCCAATCAAATGCAGCTAGTCAATTTACGCAAGCATTCAACCCTAAGCGGCTAATGGCGTCGTGATCGTTCAGGTTTGTAACCGCATAAACCGACCGCAACCGCGTGATGCATTAAGTTGCCGCTCAAGTAACTAATGTGAATATGTAAGCAGTATAATTCAAACTTTAAGCTCTCGCATTCAAGGCAACGACAAGCGTGCACCATTTACTTCACGCCTGTTTGTAGGAGCGCCGAACCGTTGGCCCGAACCAATGGCCCGGGCCAAAAATGACTTTACTTACATTTTGGCAAACACTTTAACATGACATAGTTTACAACCAGGGAGTATTGCAGATGTCCTAGGTGCTAAACATTATTATTATTATAAGCATAATTATACAATTGTGAGGTGTAAATGTGTATCCTCGTTACTTCGTGGTTATTCTAGTTACTCTCAGCCCATCGAACCTAGTGTCGACGCGGCATTATCTCTGCAAGCTGTCTCAGAAACCTGTTTTTGCGCGTATCCCCGGTGTTTGCCTGTATTAGATCACCTAAGTCCTTTTTAAAGATCAGTGTACTTCTGCTGAGCGGGTCTATTGTCTTCATTGCAATCGGCACGAAAATATATCTCGGCTCTAACTATTTTTCTTTTTCTATGTGTTCGGCATCCCAATCCGCCTCAGCAGCGTCGCGACACAAATCGGACGATACAGCTGCGAGACTGTTGCATTTTAATCCAGACATTTGCCTTTAATCCACGGCGGAATGGCGACACCGTCGTTTATCGCCTTTTGTCGTTATGAAGTCTTAGTCTGAGTTCCAGCAAGGTAATTCCGCCCTCTGGAAAACTCTTTGAATCGCTGAGCTTCGGAATTGTGAAGCATTCATGGAACCTGTGAGGTGAAACCGCTACTTGCACTACCAGTGGAGATGCCAGCAGCTTCACAACGGTCGTACACCTAGCTTGTATGACGCGGAAAAGCCTGAACAGGGCTACAACCGTACGAAACTAAAACCGTACTCATCTAACTAAATGGGGTGTAAAACGGTGCAATAAGCATATAGCTACAGAGTATCTAGTATAACGCACAGGCCAACTTTAGGTAGGGCCAGGCAATAGTCAACGAGAGGGAGCCTGAAAATGTACGTAGGATAGAAAGGGAAGAAAACAAGGACGACCCCCAGAGCAGGGACATCTATTACGCGAAGAAGCTGTAACACTCGAGAGACAGGCAGAGGTATCGAAACGGAAATGTTGGACAAGGTAAACAAGCATATTAAGGGGTATGCATCGGACAAAGTCCTTGTAGGGGATCTCGCGTTGCATTTCCCTCAGTCTCGGTGGTAGACAAATTGGTCGCCGGGAAAGTCGCAGGACTTAAACACAGTGAAAGCATAAAGTTCATCGGCGGTTCAGGAGAGATGGCGGCGGCTCAACGTCATTTGGTCGTGGGGGTGATGGACCCAGTAGCGCCAATTGGAACTAGAACCCTAGGTATGCTACAAGCCGTTATCGACAAAGCCATATAGCTTTTAGGTATGGGAAGGGCAGCATTGGCATACGTCACATATGAGAGGCAAACAAAACCCCTATTAAAAGCTCCAGAAATCTGCTGTCGAAAGACTAGACAGTGGAAATCTGGCGATGTGCGCGAGGCTCTCTGACAACTTCAACCGGGGGTCTGAAAATTGAAGGGGACCGGGGATTCCAAAACACGTTAAGGGTGAAGGCAGGAGACGGAAAAACCTTCGGACGCACACTCTGGGAGTTAGGGTCCGTACTCAACCTTACGAAGCAGGGGCAAGCGTGCGCGGGGTTATTTAAAACAAGATATGGCAATGGTAGCAATTATTCAACAAAATACAAAGATACAGGTTGACCGCCGAGACCCGATGGCGACCCGCACGCTCGCACAATGAAATTGTCGATCCCTTCTTAGGTGAAATGGAAGTTGAGAGGACTCCTAGGAATGCCCTCCGCTTGCCGGTAAAGGCCACGGTTAGAGCAAGTGCGCTATGGTTTTGTAGAGCGGAGATATGGTGTTCTTTGGCGGTCGTAACACGGAGGCAAGAGCCTTTCTGGCCTAATTCTAAAACTGAAGTCGAAGTGATGCAGGTGGCTGAGAATATATAGCTACGTTAAAGACCAGAAACCGGACAAAAAAGCTCTAGACTGCAGGAAGACCGAGGCTGCGAGCCAGATCTGCGCTTTATGTGGCAGCCCAGATTAATGATTACGGATTACAAAGCAAAGGCACCGAGGCGCCACGTTCGCACGGTAGGTAGGCATCGCGCAGACATCATGGCCTTCCCCCTCAGGGAGTCTCATAGGGAAGGTACCGAGGCAAACAGGGGCCCCAAAAAGGAATCGAAGAAAGTACCAGAGGGAGAGAACGGGAAAGTGAAAAACAAAACAAAGGAAAAATAAGGAAAACGCACAAGGGGGAGGGCAAGGCGGTTGTTCGCGGCCCCGAAGGCGACTGGACCGAAAAAGCCTAACCTCATCCCGCTGTAGGGTTGCGCATCATATGCTTAAGATTACGGCATGCGAGCGGGGCGCTGGCCTCTGTTTGTTGTCTGAGTCAAATATAGAGGTCACCAGGCGGAAGGGCGACTGTATACCCGATGCGTAGGTAAACATCACGATATGATGAACGGGCTCCGAACAGGGCTTAGTTGTAAGGGATAGTGGGTGAGGTCAAGTGTTCACCTGAGGAGAAGATAAAGTGATCACAGATATATCTGTTTTAAACTTCAAATACCCAGCACAACTCTCTGCCATGTTCATTGTGACATACGAGAGGGCGAGCCTTTCGCACAGGGGCAAAGACCACCGCTCATCTAAGTACTGGTGAAATGGAGGGACCACGGAAGCAACTCCTAGATAGTATTATTAGACAGAAAAAAACAAAGAAGAAATCGAAGGATTGATTCATACTGGATAGAAGAAGCCAAAACTTTTAACTAGTTCAGTTCAAGCCCACCCGAACGAGGCTGCGATAACTCATCACTAAAAGCAAAGCGTGAGCGTAGAGAGAGTTGCTAAATGCGGTGGACGATGACATATGGAGCGGCCGTACCAAAGTGTCATGACCAAGTTCCAGAGCCACGTGGTCAAAATAAGAAAGGCCATCAGTAACACCTGTGTTCTATGTGAATCTCTGGAGGCGGACGGCGTGGAACACACTGTTTCACACTGCAGTCTCTTTACAAAGCAAGGTGCACGGGCTCAACGGCCGTGAGGGGCCACTCCATCAAGGAGGTGGTTAGCTACATGATGACCTCGTCAAAAGCGTGGAAGTGTATATTATAATTAATTTGAGTGAAAATAAAACTTGTTATATATAAATATTAATGCGCGCCATCATTCACTTATTTGACTCGCCCAGCGTTTGATGTTACGTGTGTGTGGCGATTCCTCAGCCCGGCGGCGACTGGGGCGTCCGATGGCATAGTGACAACGATGACGTACCGCCCGAGGTAGTGGTACCGCCTAAGCATAGTGACTGGAAGCGGGCAGGCAATGTATATATACACAATGTTGTGATATGTTCTTTGTAAGCTTTAGTTCAAACGGCGCAACGGCTCTATGCTAACAGCCTGAGTGTAGCACGTTGATTGTACGTTTAGCCGGGTGGAGTGACGACAAGGGGCGGCGTCGCCGTATAGCCCGTAACTCTGTTGTGCAGTGAACATGTATTTAAGAATTAGTTGGTACACCTGTGCAATTTGACTGTATTCTTTCTACAGTTCCGTTGCCAATTTAAACAGTCATAAAATCAACCTGGCAGACGAGGCTTTTAATGCTAACAGGATGATAGACACTTGACGCATGCAATTTAAGGCGATCTGCTTTAAAAGCAGCAGATTTGAGTTCAAGTCACTTTACACAACGTAAACGAATAAATACAGAAATAATGTTTTTACAGCAGGTATATAGGAAGAGAGCAAGAGAAGGTCGTTGTGATTTCTCATATTAGCTTGCATAAGACATTTTTGCTTTTGACTTCGTAGACAAATTTCCTTACAAGCACTAAAAACAACAGTGAGTTGTGATTGTCGCCTCCACTTACTTCAGTTCTCTGTATTTTCCGGTCATGTTCAGAGTCCCGCCCTTCAGCACAACATGCGAGAACTGTACAGCATTTACCGGGGTTGCAGAAAATAGGAACTTTTCAGTAAAATATTTATTGAGACCGTTTCAGACACAGCTTTAGTTCTACAATAAGAAATGAGTCGCATCGACCGATTACTAGATGCGGTTACACCTTGCAAGCTTCTGTTTCAAGTGTGAGTACCAAAAATGGCTTGGACTTTAAGTCATCGATCTATACGACGGATTTGGCAGGTTCTTGCACCTTTTTGTCTCCACATTTAAGCACTCACGTTTGATCTCCCATGCCGGTTCTTTCTTTGCCTTATTAACGTGATTTTTCCTAATTAAATATTTGGCATATAAAAACGACCGCTTTACTATTAACACTAGTGGTCCTGTAGCTTCTAAATGTTGAACATGGTTTACTTAATCATCACATTTATTTCACTCATATTCGAATAGTTTTATGCACATGTATCCTAGGTTACCCGATCTAATAATATTCGAGAGCCCTCTAGAGCTATTTGGTAAATGTCTAAAGGGGGTGCTTTCGCCTTAGCCAAATTCCGTTGATATCTTCAGTTTAGAGTACTGACAGACGTACTAGATAAACACTAACCGCCCAGCAAATCAAAAATAGACTGGCTGTCTAACACCAGAAAATACCCTCGTCCTATACCCACCGCGTGACGACAAAACGGTACATCTTCCAGACTGTCAATCTTTTTAGGCAGCCCAGCTGAAAGTCAAACTTAGTCTGCCTAAGGTTTACCTGGTATGGTGGTAAGGCATGGCAAGACAATTTTGCTGAAGCACTGGCGAGGTTTCCAAATTTCCTAAGCAACGGCCGCCCACCAAACTTGTACCTGTAATATTTGGAACCAAGTTGTTCGCTTTAAAACGGCGGATGCGCATACCCAGACATTTATTCCCAGAGGTTAAAGGATGTCAAATGCGTGTCGCGCGCGTAAACCAACAACGTGCTTGATTGCAAAACTACTACTTAAGGTAAGCGGTCATCCTGATTAGCTTTAGCTTTTTTCATGTTCACTCATTGATTGATGTTAATTAGCGTAACCTAGCAGTATTTACATATATTTACTTAGACAGAGTGCTTCATACTCAAGTTGCTCCTTCAGCTTACAAACAACAGTCATTTACTAGTAGTATAATCTATAACATTTACTTAAATAATCGTCAATTATAACTTTGGCATCTGCTGTTGAGTGGCTTGCCGAGGCAAAATCAAACATTGCGTTCGTGACGAAGCTTACTGGTAGCCAGAAGGCGGTGCTTCGCCCTTCACCTCCCAGTGTGGGATTTCAGCGTTTGCCCTATCTCTAGCCGCAATACAGCTCTCTGGGACGTCTTACAGGATTTTGGATGTTGGGCTAACGGCTGTTTAGCATTCAGGAGCCGCGCAAGAACCCTTCTTATAGATGTGTTCGCGTTGAATGCATGAAGAGATCTGTTTCGCTTTTAAGTAAAAGATTACGCGTTGAAAGCAGACGGACACACCCTTTGTTGCGACGAAGCTTAAAGCGCTAGGTAACTTCTTCTTACTACCCAATTGCGTGCCCTTTCAACGTAGACTAGACATGCCAAACTCCTCAAGCTGACAGATGACGTCCTTCCGTTCGAACCTTTCAACGTGAGGTATTACACGAAATATTTAGTCGATCTTCAGACCTTTACTCGCCAAACCGTATGTTGACCACATCTGTCGTCACGCTAAAAAAGCCCAAAGCCCAGAATGATTTACCCCGTGGCATAGTCTTAGCCGTAGTTTTCAAGGCAATATGTCAATTAGGCAATGAGACATTACTTTGCAAGGGAGACAGTATCTAAAACAGCAGGAGACATATCTTGAGGATAGCCAATAACATATGTAGCTCGGCGAATCTTAGCGAACATATATCCTGCCCTATTTCTGCATCTAGAGCACGAACGCAATTTCCACAGAGCAACACGGTTTTCGCATAGAACGCTCTATAGCAGCGGCGTGCGAGGCTCTATCAATGCAAAGCGAGATTGCCCTTAGTCTCCCGCCTGCCAAATAGTAGTAGTATAAAAGGCGTCCAAAGATAAAGTTTCTCGGATCCAGGTTGTAGCAACTAAATTAAAACGAAACATCGATGCAATACACACAATTTTATTATTACGCAGTGAAGCAATTTGCCTGTCAAATTTAGTTTAACGACAAATTTGTTTATATATATATATATATATATATATATATATATATATCTGGATCCAAGAAACTTTCTACCTGCATGTAAAATTGATTGAACGCTTTATTCAAGGTAGAAATATACATTTGCATATATGCATGTGTGTCATGTGATCAATATGTAGTTATAATATGCACGTAGTGCAGGCTATTGGCGGCCCCTAACACTCATTAATATGCCTAGAGATCTTCCATGGAAATAGGTCACTGATGTAGCGCTTCCGTGCGAACACAGGAACCATGTTGCTAGTCTGACGCGTTGTGGTTTTTTTTTGACGCTCTGACAACCACTTTTTAGACGCTCGTAATGGTCTAAGTTGCCTGTGGCACGATATGGTCTAAATGCATCTATCGTTATCGCGTTCTCGTACTGGAATTATATTGGCTTTCTCCAGCAGAGGTATGTAGCAGAAAGGCAATGACAACCACTTCCAACAAATTCAACCAGCACGGCTCGAACTAGCGATCTTTTGCTAACCGTGGTTGCCATGGCAACGCCCCGTTTCGACCGGCGCGTTAGCCGCCTAAGCCACCGCCATTACAAGGCTTTTCAACGAACATCTTGTTGAGTAGACGCGGGTTCTGTCTCAGCTGGAGCAGCGTCCTTTGACAATTGGGCATACAGCTTAGGATACAGCAAATTATAGGAAAATTCAATTTGCACGTTGAGAAGCCTTTGTCACAACATCAGTTACATGTTCGTAGTACCTTAATTTGTTACTTGAGAGGACTCCAAGATCTTTTACAACTTTAAATTTGCACAACTTCTGTCCTCCACCCTTGTAAGGGTGGCTTGCATTTCCATATCCGAAATGCGGGACACCACACTTATGGATTCATGTCTGCCCAGTCCTTAAAAACGTCTCACGTTTTCTGAAGACGGCATCTGTCCTCTATAGTGCGGGATCGACTGTAAAGTTTCACATCATTAGCGTACACTTCAGCTTCAAATCCTTATGGAATTATACATATATTTAAGCCCTGGGATACTACAACTTGACTGACTGCACCGTCATTGCACAAAACAACGTCCAGTATGGAGCCGAGCCTCGATGGTTTGAATCCTTCTGCAGCGCAGAAATCTAGCATCAGGTCCTCCATTGAGACGGTATCGCCTGTTCCGTCGAGTCTTTCGTATGTATACCATTTATTGGAGCGCAAGTTCATGCCCCCGTATTACGAAAGTACAGTCCACGTTTACCAAATTTGTCAATTCTTCGGTTAGAGTTGACATCCTTTCGACTCGAGTGGTTGATTTACCTGTTGGAGAGTTATATGCAGCAATGAGACGAACTTTAGTGTCGCACATGTGGAGATTGGCCGCAACGATCTCCGATTTGTAATTGGATAGATCCACCTCGGTACATGGCAAACCGCGGCGAACGAGAATACGTACACCGGCCCCTCTGTACGGTTGGAACGTTCGACATCCTTGAAATGGTCGAAGGCTAGCTAACATCTGAACAATGTTTGGCTTTGGCCTACCGATGAACTCTGTCACACTAGTTTCATCCGTCCATATCTCTCTATCGAATAGATTATCATAATCTATGTCGATAACTTGGACGTAGAAGGTCCGGTCCGCTCTACCATTCGTATGTTTCAGCAATTTAACGGTGAGTGGGTTGATATTGGCATTTGCCTTTAAAAAGTTAAAAACCGTTTCTGCGCCTACCGATGAATAGTCCGCTGAGTTGCACTGCCTTGTTATCATTTTGATGCTTACCGTGGGCAGGCTGGTTTTCTTCTGGAGTAATTTTAATTATGATTTATTAACACCAATGTTGGGTAAAATTATAGACATATACATCAGACAGAACTAGTGCTTCCTTCACGTCACTAGGTGTTCTCTCATCTTGCTAGTTCAGCTATTGACTGAACTCCAGGACATGCTGCGGCGCGTGGTATCAATCGCACTGGCCAGAGCACCTCCTGCACCTGCAACACTCCTGAGGATCGTGGAATTCTTCCGTGCTGCATAACACGCGATGAAATCCATGGGCTGCAAACGCCGTAGTTAAATGTCTGCCTTTATATCCGGCTGCTCGCCAGGCCGTGCTTTTTTTTGTTCTGGGAGGCTTTGGGAATGCATGATGCACATGCGCCACTAGCAGCCTGCGTGACTAGTGTGAGACTCGCAAACCTACTAAACCCGGATTCCTCGCCACCCCCCAGGCTCGGTATTACTTTAGCATTACATCGAAAGGCCGTGCTTGTCATCGCTATATCTTCCTAAATCAATTTTTCCGTCCACTTCACAGTATAAGCCTCAAACGCTCCTGTGTCATTAAACTCCCCCCCCCCCCTCTAAGAAATCAACTACTCTATTCCTACAAGAATTGGCTAACTCCACACTATTTTCATAAAGAAAAATCTGGCTCTACCTAGTAACTGCAGTTCTGCTTCTCCCATTTTTCCCATATTAGCCGAATGTAGCAATTGGTTTTATTTCGATTTTGAAACGAGCAGACGCCGTATGTATTGACCAAATTTGCGGGATTTTAATTGCTGCTGCCGCTCGGATTGCTTTTCCCACTCTGCTTTTTATACGTCTTCGGAAACTACTACCATTCGACGTCATAGTGACACCCAGATAACTAAATTTATTTACAATTTTTTTTACATTGCCCCTAGCTCGAAGAACGTCGTTTTTTGCTAGTCGACCCCCTCGTCGAAACTTAACTGCTATGGTCTTTTGCCAGTTTATGCTATGCCCTATCTCGTCCATATAATCCATTATTTTTTCAGTCTTTGTTTAACTTTAAATAAGACTCCTACCATAGATTGTATTGTCATCTGCATACATTAAAGTACTTGCCCACTCTCAAATCGACCTTTGTCTCACCACAGTTGGGACAGGTAAGAGCTTCTTGCGTTTGTCGTTGTTGTCGCTGCTGAGTTTCATCTTAACCTTTCTTGGTCGTGTGTCCTCTCTTTTCTTAGTCTCGATGCACGGGTCATGTTGGACGCTCCTTGTGACGGTAAAAGTTAGGCTATTGTTCAGGAGCTTACCAAAACACGTCCTCTGTTTACATTCGAACAGCTGACTATAGCCTCACAAAAAGTATATATATATATATATATATATATATATATATATATATATATATATATATATACAAACGAACGTAATGTACAGTAATTTAAAAACCAAAAAAATATATATATATTTAATTGATTGATATATTATTCGCTTCGCATGTATTCCTAACTACACAAGTACCTTTTTATATCGGTAAACGTTTACAACTTATCCGTTACAACTTAGCGTTAGCCCTTTTTTTTCAGTACAACCTCATTGAGTAATAAGAACTTTATTATTATTATTATTATTCATTAGGATTTTTATTATTCGGGTTGCACTTATAACAAACACTTGCCTACTTTTATGTTGTGGCTTAATATCACTAGAAGTGAATCCACTACAGCTAAAATGGATCCTCAATGCACAGGCAGTGCACTTCACTATCGTTTGACATCATTGGCGTATTCGGTCATCACAGTTAGGACAGGTAAGAGCTTCTTACGACGGGGTGCTCGAGATCCCAGGTCTCCCGTATGGGGTGGAGACGTTGGCGTACGCCGATGACCTTGCACTCATAACGGCCAGGACCGAAAGAGCCCTGGAGAGCGCCGCCAATGAGGCCTTGTCAATGGTGTCCGAGTGGATGGAGTCCCATTACTTGAAACTGGCACCCGACAAGACGGAGGCGATGTACCTAACAGGCAGAAAGAGGACGACCGGCATTAACCTCGTGATGGCGGGCCACCCGATAGAAATCAGAAAGAAGGTAAAGTACCTTGGGGTCATGCTAGACACCGGACTGACCGGATCGGCACACGTTAAGTACGTGGCCGAAAAGGCCCAAAGGGTCTCCCTGAACCTGGCGCGGATCATGCCTAGGGTCGGTGGGGTGGCTGAGGTGAAAAGAAGGCTCCTGGCCTCGGTGGCCGAATCAACGGCGCTATACGCAGCCCCAGTCTGGGGGACATGGCAATGCGGACGGCGAAAAATAGGGGGGCACTAAGGTCGACCCAACGAACGCTGGCAATCAGGGTAAGCCGGTAGGCAGGTAAGACCCGGTGTGACCACAGGGAGCTGGACCAAGAGTCTGATACCGGACCTCAGGGCATGGCATGACCGCCGACACGGGGAGCTTTCCTACTGGACGACTCAGGTTCTGACCGGACACGGCCAGTTCCAGAGCTACCTGTCAAGGATCAAGAAGGCCATCAGCGATATCTGCGTACTGTGCGACTCTGGAGAAACGGACAACGTAGAGCATACTGTTCTGCGGTGTGGTGCTCTCAGGGAAGCACGGGACGCAGCACCAACCGCTGCGAGGGGCCGACCCATCAAGGAGGTGGTCTCCCATATGATGACTTCGGCGGAGGCATGGAGGGAGGCGACGAACTTGTTCGACGCTGTTTTGACACTCAAGACAGCCAAGGAAACGGCCAGGCGGGAGAGGTTTGAGCGGGTCTCTCGGGAGAGTGGTCGAGACGAGGAGCCGAGGGAGGGGAGAGGGGGTGGGGAGCAGCCAGGCCCTCATGGTCTCGACGCACCCTCACAGGACGGATTACAAAATGGCATCCTCCTATCCAACCGCAGGTAGACATTCGGGATGATAGTCAGGGATAGAGCTGATTGAAGGAGAACGGCAGAGACGCCTCTCCCACGGTTTCGATGTAATGCCAAGGTAATACCGAGCCTGGGGGGGTGGGGAGGAATCCGGGTTTAGTGGGTTTGCGAGTCTCACACTAGTCACGCAGGCTGCTAGTGGCGCATGTGCATCATGCATTACCGAAACCTCCCAGAACAAAAAAAAAAGTAAGAGCTTCTTGCGTTTGTCGTTGTTGTCGCTGCTGAGTTTCATCTTAACCTTTCTTGGTCGTGTGTCCTCTCTTTTCTTAGTCTCGATGCACGGGTCATGTTGGACGCTCCTTGTGACGGTAAAATTTAGGCTATTGTTCAGGAGCTTACCAAAACACGTGCTCTGTTTACATTCAAACAGCTGACTATAGCTTCACAAAAAGTAACTTTTTCCGTTTTAATGGTTATTAATGCAATAAAGTAAGGAGAAGTTATGCTTAAATGAAATACTTAGTTTGATATTTATTCGTCAGAGTAAATCGTACTCAATGGTTACACGGTATCTGGTGGCGTAAAAGTGTAACATATGAAAGATCTCATAAAGTTTATTAATATTATTATTATTATTATTTATTTAATATGTTTTAGAGCAATACAGTTGTGAGGTGTGAATGTGTATCCTCATGATTATTATTATTATTATTATATAATTCATCGAATGCGATTGCTGTAAATTCGTAGCGTTGATATATATATATATATATATATATTTTGCTACACTTAAATAAATGATGATATATATATATATATATATATATATATATATATATATATATATACAAACGAACGTAATGTACAGTAATTTTAAAAACCAAATATATATATATATATATATATATATATACATTTGATTGATTGATATATTATTCGCTTCGCATTTATACCTAAATACACATGTACCTTTTTATATCGGTAAACGTTTACAACTTATCGTTAGCCCTTTTTCAGTATAACCTCATTGCGTTAACCCTCTTTCAGTACAACCTCATTAAGTAATAAGAACTTTATTATTATTATTATTATTATTATTATTATTATTATTATTATTATTATTATTATTTATTATTATTATTAATATTTATTTATTTTTTATATTTAATTTTATATTATTATATTTATAGCCCATATTAATGGGCTTTGTCGGAAAAAATGATTTTCGTAAACAAAATCGGCATTGTGGTGCATCATTTCGGAAACTCAATTGGCGAAGTTTAGCCGCTCCTGGTGGTCCGTAGGCGTGAGCTCTTGCGCCAGCTGAATTCGCTATACGGATACATTATTAGATTCGACCTCAAAATACACCAGGTTGAGGCGCGCCAAACCCAGTTGTTTCGCACGTCGCCGAATTGACGTTTCCGAACATTATTCCATACTGTCGGGCTCAGCGGAAATGTTTTTAAATCTGTTTCAGCAGAACGAGCGCTCCGTGGTTTTCCATAGCTTGACACACCACGTGTTAAACCTCTCCTGTGAAACGTTTGCACAGATTCAAGAATAGCGTTCTCGCAAGTCTCGTCTGTTATGTCGGCTGTAAATTGCACGAACATTTCGGCGCCAACTATCCAACCACTCTTCGGTCACAGGTCCAGGATCTTGGCCAGATAGAAATTATATTTTTTTTTGCCGCGTTGAGCAGTAATCTGTAACAGATACAAAAAGTAAACGTGTTAGGCGTCGCATAACTCACCACATTGAGAATATCTAAAATGTAAATCAGTTCAAGAGTTCATTACAGTGTAGAAACAATAAAACATATTGATAGAACTGATTGTGTATTACTCTGTGCGTAAGGATATTAAAAACAACACCAAACAAATAGAAGCGTCAAATAGGAACAAAATTCGCAGCAGGCCTGGCGCAGCACACGGCAAAATGATTAAGACCAGTAAATATGGTAATTGTGCTTGACTACACAACAGGAGAATGGTGCCCTTGTCGTTGTCGCACAGATAACTAAATAACAAAACCAACGTTTTACACCGCGCGTATCAGCGCGTTTTAAAACCTATCCGAAAGGCATACATAACATAGATTCAGGAGGTATTCTTGCCTAAACTTCACTTGTGCCAATAATGCTTTGTGTAAAGTCTCATCTTTCTTAACTTTTGGATAGACGAAATAAACGATTTGCAAGTTAACTAGTTATTTCAAAGTACCATATTAGCAGTATTATCGATGATAAAAACTATTACATGCATGAAAGCAAACCACAAAAGTATTTATGCTCTAGCAATACTAGATAAGTGTAACCGATTAAACGCTGATCGTAATAGGATTTTGTAATTTCACCATAAGTACTAAACATAATTTAGTTAATGACATTACATAGCTTTTCGACAATTCATACGCGCTTAAGTTTTTAGATATCTATAATAAGTTTGTTTAAAATAAATTTAAATGTTATCTATACTCAAATGTACCGTATGGGGGCGTTCGTTTCGATTTAATGTTCTCCTACATATTACAATTACTTTTAAAAACAATGTTAAGGTAATTCAGCAAAATATACGCATTCAAATTATCACCTCCTTTGTGACGACGTTTCTTGAATGCTGAATGAATCCCACATAATTATATGTTTAGGTCATCCTCTCCCAGACCGCAATGACGTTCTCTCTCTGAAACATAGTATAAGATTTAACGAACTCTTGTTTAAAATATAAGATATCGCAAAGTGGATATTTGTACTTTGAGGACATAACTGCTTTAATACCCTAGGTAATTCCTTAAACCAGTATCACAAGATGCGTGAGTGAGAGGGTATAATAAATACGATAGATTACTTGGCATGGGACTAAACAACCGGATATAAGCTAGGAATTTGCAGTGCTCAACGAAGACAATATAGCCAGATAATGTGTACTATCAACGTGGTAACTAAAGCTCGCTGGAGGGCTTTTAAGTGCCAAACCATAACGCGCATTACGTGCTACTATGACAAACGTGTTCTAAAAGACAACTATTACTCGTAGACCATGATTGCTATCTTTAAAATGCCATATCGGATGATGGAGTGGAACAGATATGGAGCATACAGGCCCATTAGGCCAGGATTCCTTTCTACCCTCCCAGGCTCGGTAGTATTTAGCATTTTTGAAGCCGTAGGAGAGGCGTCTGCATATTGGGCATTCTTGAAGCCGTTGGAGAGGCGTCTCTGCTAATTATTCTTGACTCAGCTATGTCTACCCTATGCTTCTGCATATCTACATGCATCCATATAGATTGCTTGTGTGAAGATACGCACCATTCTGGAGGAGTATGTCAGGAGCTTGAGGGCCTGGCTGCTTTTCCATTCTCATCTCCCCCGGCTTTTTGTCTCGACCACTTTCCTGAGACCACGTGAACCTCTTCTACCTAGCTGTTACCTTGGCTGTAATATACGTCACAACGGCGTCGAATACGTTCCGTCGCCTCCTTCCACGCTCCTTTTTTCGACCCAAAAAACGCAATCCGAAATATCCGCAGATTAAGTAACTCCATTGACGCAGTAAAGATCTCCAGCGATTTGCTCGCATGGATACCAAGTCTCACAAACTTAGGATAAGAGGGGATATCTACTAAAATTATTTGGTGTACTAAACTTTAATTTGTGAACTGCACATACGTTCGATGGCTCTCAGACACGAATGCAGTTGTGTAACAAACCTCATAACAAACCGTGTAAATTCAGAAACGATGCGTCATCGTGTCGAAGTGTAATAAAGCACTTTTTGCATGCAGAAGCTTGTCTGTATGTGTGCATGCAGACGTCGCAGCTTAAGCGATATGGTTCGGTAGCAAATTTCTCAATTCAACTAAATAGAAACATCCTCAGTACAGCAATATAGGATGTATTAGGCGTAGTTGAATCTATGAAGCTACTAATGCATGGTAATTATACACAAAACTGTACGTAATATGTTGATAACTTCTACTGTCATTAAGTCTCAAAGAAAGAGGTGACTGTATTTTTTTTTTGCACCACACTCACATGGCTTTAACAAGGACGCCCAGTACGCATAATGCATGCTACCAGTTAACCTCTAAATAAAGATCAAAGCACCGGTGTTTTGACTTAAGCTCAGCGGGCCAACTTTGCCGTGATTGCTTTGACATCCGATCGAACAGTCAAAAAGACTGTTCGGTATCCCCAAAACCGTCATATTCAGTTCGTAAATTGCTTCGACCGTCACAAAAAACCATTTCAGTTAAGCTACCTGTGCCCTTCTTGTCTTAAGCGAACCCTGACATTGGAATAAAGAAACAGTCGTCTAAACATAAATGCAAATGTGCAATATTGCATAACTGATGCAGCCAAGTGTCATACCTTTGAGGGATCATATCTCGCTCACGCGGAGATTACTCCCTTAGCGGTTTGTCGACGTCAAACATTTTCGTCGCCTAGTACTTCGTTCTCAATGTCCTCTGGCGACCCGCTTGCCGGCTGAGCTGCCACTGCCGGTGATAAAATATTATAGATGTTATTATATTAGCAGGAATTCAAAGCCTAATTGATTAGGTTATGTATGCATTTTAAGTGTGACAATAAATTTGCCGTTAATATAATTCATTTATAGTTTTTCTTGTTATTACGACGATAATTGTAATTATGTATATACAACGGAATACCTGCTTTAATCAACAATGTGAATGTAGGACACAATTGTTTCTACAGAGACGTATGCCGCTAAATCTAAATAAGCTAAAATAGCGGCATATACACACATATGGCCCGTCTCGCTTGGACCCATAGTTTATTACAACCTATAACATACAAAATCATCATTATCCCTTGACTAGTAAAGAGGTACTTGGGATTTGCGCACTAGCGCTGATGTTCCTAGAAAATGACCTTAACCTTAAGTCTCATGTAAATCACGCAAGCTGCGCAAGGCAGTTCCAAGCCGTAGGGAGTAAATTATAGGCGAGGAATACCATGATAGCATACTTTTACCGCAGTCGTTGGAGCTCTCGACACACTGTGTATAACACACTGTCTTAATTAATGGCGTTTACGTGCCTTGGATTATTTCATGCTAAGGAGGCATGTACGATCCGTCCTAGCTGTCAACGACCGCGACTGAAACTATTTACAACCGTCTATCCATATGGCGGCGAAGTCAGATGCTTACATTAGGAGGTCCAAAACAGCAGCATCAGCACCGCCTTGTCGATGGAAAAATCTGCGTAGCCATACTTTCTAAGGAAAACCACAAACAACTATGGAAAATAATAACGAGAGAAAGATGGTACTGGAAATATTCTCATTTGGTCAATATGCACCGCGGCGTGCTGGCGCCCAAAAAATGCTAGGCTAAAAACCACTGAATTAGTCCCTTGAGCACCCTGTGAGAGACTTCAAGTTTTCTGCGTTGTGCAAGATACTTCATTTTCTCTTAGAGATGCGAAGGGCTAACCTCATTTGTGCCACCAGCCGTTTTCGTTCGCACTACATGTAGCAGGCTTAGCGAAAGTTAAGAACTTTAAGTACTATTTACGCAAACTGCCGTACTATTCTTGCAAAGCTCAGGATACGCTGCTCGGGGAACTAGCAATAAAGAACTACAAGTTCCAACAAACTGCATTAGATGTCTACAGTTCACACACAAAATACGAAATATGCACTTTGTTTTAAACGCTCTAATTAAAATTAAAATGCGGAATTACACAGAGCGTGCAACAGATGCGCCTTGAGCTTTATAGTAAAACAATTAATTTCTATAAGCAACGAACTAAATGACCAACTCGTAGTAAATGAACACTCATATATTTATATAAGTATCCGAGCGCCTGTAAGCCTGTGAGTTAGTTTGAAGATACCCCTTACCTCTGTAATTAACACCACTAAGCTCTCTGTCAAGCGTAACACACCGTACAATGAAATATCCAAGATCATGTAAACTGCGGTTTGCAAATGGTTTCGGGTCAGAAGGCTAGTAGTGGAACCCTAAAACAACTTTTAGCAGGTTGCTTAGTATCATTCCCAAACAGCTGCGTGTTGCAATTTAGTAGTAAGTGCGTCTTTACTATTCAAACCGGTCCCGTATACTTCTAAAAGGCGTACATATATGAACATTGCGGGTGGATAGGCTTATTCCTAACCCAAATTTAGACAAATTAAGTATAATTAAGTATTCTGCATGCGGTCAAAATGGCAAGTTAGCCAGTGGACGTCAATAGAAGTACATTTAGACGTTAATTAATATCAAGCAGCAAGAACGCGGTGAGACATACCGTCCTCCTCAGCTTCCGAACAAGCCTGGGATTTGTCGGGCTCCGGGGATGATTGGCTGGCGTCTTGAGGCTGTACGGGCTGTTGTACGGGCGACGTCGACCGCGACGAAACAGTCGACCATGACGAGCTCCCGACGGCTGACGTCAGCTCGTCGGAGCTATCCTCGCTGCTCGAGGATGAGCCTTGTTCATCCATTTGGGCTTGGAGTTTCTCCATAACCCAATCCGGAATGTCCACTCCGAGATCATCTAGATCTCCTTTGTGGATTTTAAAATAAACGGGGAGCCCGGCCGGCAGCCTTGCGCGTAGGGCCCGCCGCCTTTGTTCCCTACGTAGATCCGTTTCCGATTCTGATGACAGCTCCTTTATAATTTAAGTATAACATAAAAGTTGTATGTCATATATATATATATATATATATATATATATATTTTGTATGACACTATGAAACCACGCTATGATAAAATACCATTATTAAACGTATATATTCAGGCACGCAATCGTAGCATCTAATCGGGTCTGTGGGCACCTGCTTAGCAGATAAGGAGACTCGTCCCATTTGTCATCGCTGCGGATGCCCGGGCCACATGATCCGCAAATGCACTGTGCCACGGCTTTATTGCTATGTTTGTTACTCTGGAGGGCACCGTGCCAACTCCATGGCGTACCCTTCCTGCCGAACAGGTCGACAAGCTGAGAAAAAAGCGACGACGACAGACCCCCCACCGAACCCCCAGGTTGCACAGCCCGCTGCTCAGGCGTGTACTTTCGGCTGATTGCAGGGTCCGGCTCTGGTACCCGGCTTTGCCCAGACAGGAGAGGCGGTCGACCTCCTGCGCAGCTACCACGATTGTAAGGCCCTCGCGTTGGAAAACCACCGTTTCAGCTGACGACAGCGGACTAGTTCGGCAAGTGGCCAGCGGAGCAACCACTTAGAATGATAAGTTTCGTCCAGGTAAATTTAAACCGGTGTCGGGCAGCTCACGACCTGCTCGGCGCATACACACGGTCGAAACAGATATCCTTATGTTTCCTCTCTGAGCCAAACATCGCCACCGCGCGGTGGACGGCAAACGTCTACAGGGATTATTCGGCCGACACGGCAATATGATGGACGGGATAGTACACACGTATTTCTGTCTATAGCAATGGCTTCGGACCGGGGTACCCCTGTGTGTATCTTCCAGGATCCTCCCTTACAAGCCACTGGCGGATTTTGAAGATTCCTAGGCGGATTGGCTACTTTGGACTTTTAACAGCACGGGCCGCTTATTAGTGCTAACTGAGGACCTAAAGGCCCTACACACCGCACATCAGACAAATACAGAACGAACAACATGGCGCCAGTCATCGAAGTTTGCGCTTTCCGGCCGCCACACAGCCGACATTGTGGCCCACAGGCTGGAGACTCCCGCTGCCTGGTCCTGCGGAGTAGCTTACTTGGAAGCTCATGGGGAAGAACCACGTTTGCAACAAAGTCGAAAAGCCCAAATTAAAGATTGAGAAGAGTGGCCGAAGGAGGGTTTATTAAGAACTGACATTCAACCTGGCCTTCCGCAGGGTCTCTACGCACCCCGGTTCATAGAACAAGCCCACGGAAGAATCCATGTCGATGTAAGCGACACGGAGGTTGCGAAGAATTTAATGGGTGAGAGTCCCACAATAAAGACTGACGGTTGACAGCTCTGCATGCGCATAATGCATCTCCCGAAACCTCCAAAATGGCGTCCGTCTGGGTCGCTATTAATGCAACTTTATTGCAAACAATTTTAAAGTATCGAAGCTGACAAAAGCACAATTAATAAAGGGACGCAAGAAGGGTCCATACACCGACAGGGTAAACACTCTTTGTGAAAACATGCTTTCGACTAATATATAGTAACGCATCCAAAAACTTTTTTTTTGCATCTCACTATCCCATTGATTCTTCATGACACACGATTCAATCTTGCCAGTTTGGGCGTAAATGTCTAAGACCAACACAGCAGTACCTACCATTAAACTGTTTTTTTTTTGCAAAAGTTAGTGTTATGCCTTTTTGACCTGGAACAGTTTAACATTTTCAATCATCGGAGTTTACACTCTTGGATTTAATTCACAAAAACATTCAGTTATATGCTGTTATATTTATACATGTTGATAAACAGCACACTGCAATCCTCACCTCTGTCGGGATATCGTCGGGTGTGTGCGGCGTAAGATCTTCATCACAACATTCTATAGGTCCCTCGACAAAAATAGAAATCCCGAAGAGCGCAGCAGCTGCCAAAAAGCTTAGTCCGCATGCGAATGCCGTGTACCCGGCAAACACCGGCCACGGCTTTACGAAAGCCAGCATCTTTTCTTTGCTTTTCGGCAGCCTGGCCTGCAAAACAAGGCAACTTATTCATAACAGAACTAAGTATATTCATAATATAACCAACTATCTGTAGCGATACTCAAAGTAATAATAATAGTAATAATAATAATAGCGGACGCCAAGGAGTGCGCAATATCGAGCTCCGAGGAAACACGTCTATTCATGTGTGTGCAGGTTGGTAAACCCAGAAAGTAACATACCAGAGTGATGCCTGTAACTCAGTGATCAGTTTAGTGTACTGCGTGGGGCTATGCGAAAGAGGCACGAGCAGCCACGAGGCTGTGAAGGTCTGCACGACATGGTGAAGCAAAATGAAACCACCCGCGTAACGGTCCGTAGGCTTCAATCGACAGGCCGCTGCCATTCAAATTCGAATTCTAACGGCTGCTCAATTAAATTTTGATGTTGGAACATCTACAAAGTGGCGCCAGCAGTTATCAAGAACTCATCGCTCTGACAATGAAAACGACGTTTTTCTTTGGAAAGGCAATCATGAGAAGTTAAAAGCCACAGCCAAGCCAGCAACCACTCTGTTTCACTAAAGAAGTAGCACCAATACAAACTAATAATAATAATAATAATAATAATAATAATAATAATACAGATGCAAATACTAATAGTAATAATAATAATAATACTCGAAATGCCAATGAGAGATTGCTTTACTCCTCTTCCAGACACCATAAGTTTGCAACTATTGTTAGCAAGCCGTACGATCATCTAAGGGCCTGAAAATTCACATGACACGATAACACTCTGTAGCTCCTTGTCGAAGCCTTCGTACGGATAATAATCCGGAACCGAATAACTAGAATTACCATTACATCAAACACCTACACCCAACCTGACTCGAAATTATTAGTACAAGTCTTATCACATGCTCGCAGAAGTTTAAGGCTTGCCAGAATCATACCTCATGGGGCTAGAGAAATCTGTGATACAGCATATACGACAGCATTAAGCAACTTTATTACAAAACTCGATTTTGAAAGTTGGAATAATCTTATGATGCTTCCATCACTGATGTTTATACTACCTCGCCAAACAAATCAGGAGAAAACACTTACTAAAATTATTCAAGCGGAAATAGATTTTCGAACACTTCAAAGTCGCACTGATTCGACCGTACCTAGCACGATCGGCAAGAGGTCTCATTTCACCAACGACTAATACAGCGTGCGCCAGGCAGAGATGAAATTAGCAGAGGGCGATATTCGCTCTTCTGCTCGATCGCTGCTCTCCTCAGACACATTGGCACCACAACATGAACACACCGAGTCTGAACTACAGAGAGAACAGTTGGACATTCTGCAACAGCCCGCCACTCTAGGCCTAAAAATAAAATTGATGGACCTCTCGTTTTAGTTCGACGTCTTTAGGACATGCTTAGCCAAACGATTCTATCCTCAGAGCGTCTACTGGAAGAGCTAGGCATTCTTAGGCTGGAGTGCTCAATGGGGCTTTGCCATCGTTCTGCCAATCCGTTTTTTTATGACGCAAATTGAACTGCCCTCCAGAAGGAAGATAATTCCATCAGGCCCATAGCATTCGGACTAACTCTACGAATAATGGCTTCAAAGATCGCGATGGCTATGAACATCCCATTGAGACCAGCTCTGTTCTGCCTCGGCATATCTGACCTGGTATCTAGCCTACAGAGCCCTTTCAATGTCAGGTACCTAGACGACGCTGTCTTGGGAGGTCCCGCAAATGTCGTGGCGAGGGATTTGCAGGCTATATTAAACTTCGAGGAACCGGGAGGACTGACCCTCAACGCGGCCAAGTGCGAGGTTTTCGCTGTCGGAGGTATATCTCAAGATCAAGCGCAGGCTATACAAACAATCATGGAAGCACTTCCTGGGATATCTTGTGTAACTCAGGGTAGCCTAGATGTTCTAGGTTCTCCTGTATAATAATAATATATTTAAATCGTGAAACAAACTCCCATATATTAACAGAAATGATCGTTTGTGACGCTAAAATCGGCTGTTTCTACCGATACACAAGTTGATTAAGACAAGATTGCCCAAACACAGGCCTATGCACTTCATAGTAAAATGTATACCAAAGCTTTGGACACCAGCACGACAACAAAAGCTACGCACCGGATTGACATTGACAAGAGTCGAACTAACCTAGAAAACTCGTATGCGAGGGCAACATCAGCGCATCACAAGCATCACTCCAGCATCTACTATGTCAAGTTAGCACACTGAGTGATCCATAAAAAGACGAATCCAAGGCTGAAGCGTAAGTTTAATTCCATAACAGCCAAGATAATTTCACAAAATGCATGGCTTAATTTTTACAGCAAAACTTGCTCAAGTCAAGAAACACTATATAGTGGCGCTCGCTGAGGCGAACAAAACATAACAGAAACAAAACTGTGGAAAATCTAACTGCCAGAGTCAACCAAAAAAAACCGCTTGCCGTACCCAGTGATAAACGATAGTTTGTGGCACATGTAATTTAATGCATTACTGGCAGTTCCATGGGCATTGCTACCATTCGGCGATCCGCAAGCTCAAAAATGCGAATGAATGAAGCATTTAGCTTCAAAGATGGTATAGAGACACCACGAAAGAAATAGAACAGGTAGTCTAGCGGACATTATAAACACCTAATAGTTGGCCTCATCGTTATAGTAAGATTAATCGCAAAGCGTTCCTACCAATGTTTGAATCAAGATTGTTCGGGCGTATCAAAGCAAGACGCTGTAAACCATTGTCAGTCTACAAAAAAATCGACAACTCCGCCAACCCCAAGAGATGGTATAGATAATGTTCTGATGAGTGTGACCAACTGGGAAGGCAGCGGAGGAAATCATAAGGTGCGTTCAAGGACAAAAAATATGCTCACATGACATATGCAGTGCTTATAGACTTCTGCAAAGCATAGGATAGTGTCCCGAAATACAAATTATTGTAAATTATTCAACAAATTTAAAATTAAAGGGCGCATTTACAACCATGTGTACGAGACTGCTATTAATCAAACAAAATGTTGATCTAAAACGGCGATCTTTAAGCAAGTTCAGCAAATGGTTCATTTGCCGGATCATTAAGAGTACCAACACCATATTCAGATGGTGTTGGCAAAATTGTCTCGCTGTTCAATTCATTAAGACAAAAGTAATGCGTTCCAGTTGTGGTGGCATACGTCGCTGCTGACGTGTACCTAATAGTTAATAACGAGCAAATTGAACTTGTCAACAGCTTATATGTCTCTGAATGCACATCGTGCATAATTTTTGTTTTACAAAACATATTGAGATCAAGCATGCACAAGCTGCATTAGCGAGGAGTTTAATAGGAGATCTCAAGCTCGTGGTTATTACCAAAGCAAAGCGCTTAGGGTGGATTAAGCTTCAACTACTCATGACATTGTGCGTTTGGAAACCGAGTCCACTCTTAGTCTCAAAAACAGCGTACCCTAAAGCTGCATAGGCATAAACGAGCTTTGATCACAATTATTGAATTAATGACTTATACTGAATCTTTGGCTCGAGGTGACCAGAACCTACTTAAACTCTTGCCAACAAGTGAATATAGGCTTCTTTACTAATCATTGCACCGAAGGACCGGCATTCAACGTAATACTGTAGATGTAAGAAAAGTGCAATCTAATAGAGTAACAACGATCGCGTGACGTGGATGGAAATAACCCAAACATTTTAACGTGTCGAGACCCTACTCTAGCATATATACTATGAAACAATGTAGCAAGTGAATTAGCATTTATAAGCATAGTTAAGAAACCGCTGACTAAATACACAGGCGCTAATGATAATTGTAATTGACGTTTAATTATACTTACGATTTCTTGCCAAAAGATAGGAAGAATTAGCGGCGTATGTTGTCCCTTCAAACTAAGATTTAGATTTATCTGAGTCCGTAGCTTTGAGTCCACCACCACTCCGGAGGGCTGGAAATTCAGTAGAAAAAGAAGTTTAGCTTTTTGCTGCACTATGTGAGAAAAACAGAGATTCTCTCTTATGGCATATTTACAAAAACACTAAAACAAGTTCAGTAGGTAATTGGAATAGTGTGCTATCATTGTTTTGTGGGGGGAGATTACACCACTTGTGCATGATCTGAATATTAGCAACCAAAATCTTACTTGTTCGACTCAATCGTCTGGCCAATGAACGTACATAAACAATAATAATAAACTTACGGCATGAACATGAACATGAAATCCGTGTTTAGTCTCGTCCGGATTAAGGCCGGCAACAGTAGATCGAAGTTTGGAATCGCCATGCAGGAAATGTGGCAGACTCAGTACCACTGGTACCACCTTTAAGAAATGAGGGCCATAGCCATAACAGAAGCTCGCGTTGAGCGTTCCTTTGATGACAATAAGCCGTGAATCCACACACCTGTCATAGCACACATCAGCATCAGAAATTACAGTCAATGAAAAACCCATCCTTATTAAAAAAGCCGTTAACTAATGTATACAAGGCAGATCAACCACAGTGAACAGATCTGTAACAAAGGCGAGTTGTTGTAATCTGTAACCGATCCTAAGATAAATACTGTGTGAATTGGTTTGCGCACTTAATTTAAACAGGGACCTTGGATGGACTAGTGTCGTACTACTCCAGATGCGAAGGAAAACGTATCGGAAACAATTGATCTGAGATTTTAAATGCGAAAATAACTAGCGCCTAAGATCGTCTCAGCAATACCGAAGAAAAAGACACGGACTTAGGACAGAAGCGTTGTGGGGGAGAAAATATTCTACCGACTTGCATGCAATTTAACTCCGTGAAACAAGGCGTACTTGTAGTACGTCTCCTAAAAAGTGTTTCACAGTAATTTTGTACCTAGTGCATAAGTATATAAGGCCAAAATATTGCGTACACTTCCGCCGTCGCGTTAAAAAGGTCTTGGCCTCCAGTGTAAAGAGCAATTTCTTGACTGTCCAAGATGTACTGTTTTTTTAGACGCAGCCTTATCAGTGCGCATAACGTAGGATAGTACACGTCTATGCTCTCCGGCGCCATCCAGAAAGCTGGCATGAGTTCCGAACCTGCAACTGAAATAGCTTAAAGATCAAATTTGTTCTTTGTCACACTAGTTCCAGCGAGGTAAAATTGAAATAAATTAAAATACTTCTGCCGTTCAATCGCACGCGCTGCAAACACAGCGTCATAAACTTTTCACAAATTTCACATAGCCCCATTTGTTGGGCCCCGATTGCTGCAAAGCTTCATCCATGGCAATTGTTTTTTCCTAGAAAGTGGCATTTTTTGTTGGAAATTCTGACGGCCCGATGCCTAGAATAAAGCTGTGGATTACAATTAGCTTAAACTACCCTGAGCGCTGCTAGCTGGTAAAGAATGCAGTATTGATAGCAAATAAATCAGAGAAGAATTATTTAAATTCAAATGCACCTTTATTTTATCAGAGGGATGATATTATTTACAATATTTACATGTAACAAACCGTTACCTATCTTCAAACAATAAACTAGTTAACTTTTGTGCTGACATTTGCCATGTTAGCATTTCAAGTTATCAGTGCCCTGGCCACCTGCCGCAAGAACATGTTATTTACACAATCTGCCATGGAAATTTGTTTTGACGAAAACAGTGTTGCCTCTTTAAAGATGTTTAAATAGTTTAATATATTTTACGAGTTAAAAATACAAATTCTTTCATCTTGCCAAACTACTGTGCTAAGACATCTCTTACGCGGTTTTGAGCTATGCACCCGGTTTGCATTGCACTCGTTTAAATCCGACTACGCACCACTTATATTTTTAATCCGTTCCTTTTAGAAAACAACAGCCAAAGAAAAGCCCTCGTTTAAGACACCCATTCGATACTGTGGTAGGACTTACTTTTGCCGACCAGGTCGCCGCAAAATGTTAGCCGCGAGTTATTGCTGTAAACCAAACAGTTTGTTAGTTAATAAAAAACACATGTGTAATTGCTGCTATGATCCGCAGTGTTGCATACCTCCTGTTAAGGACTGTTAGGCCGTCCTATGATGAGCTACGTTCACACCTTCACGTAGAAAGCCAGCTATTCTATTTGTAAGCTAATCGCAAAGCCAATGCAACAAACTATATTTGCTCTCAAGCAGACCTAGGGCTTTCGTGCCACATTACTATGTTCCAAGTCGTAAGCATATTATTTATCTCATAACAGGGTGTAGACAATTCAAATCCTAAAACGTACGCAAAACAGCTGCATTGCATGCAAGCTGCAATTTTTTTTGTTTCTCGTACTTGTTATTAGATTTGCATGTTTGGTAAGCAAACGAATTGCAACTAGCTTAAAACTAGGAATTCTAGAGACAACCCTAAGACACAAATAACAGAAAATTGTATTTTACTATACACAAGCGTCCCATTCGTGATCTCGGGAGGGCTGGACAGACTCTTGTACTTTCCGAGCAAGAATGTTTAATAAAAGAAATGTTCTTTTATTACAGAATCTCATTTTCCCAGTTAAAAGGCACATTTATTATCTCCATGGAACGTTTCAAGCTACACACCAAATGTGCAATACTTACCCGTTGTTGTGCACGGCAATGATTTGATTAACAAAGCCTGAAGCAGTTTTAACCGTAAAATTTGAGATTACGGATGTGTTCAATTGTCCGAACCATGCAGGTTTACCATCAGGGGTTGCAAGTGGCCACCATTTGTCGTTTATAATTATATCGTCGAACCTGTACATCAAAGGTAACAGTGCCATCGAGAGCAGACTTAAGTTTAGAATAGGAATGTATAAAATAGGATTAATTAGTCTTTCCAAGTACTTGATTAGTATTTCCGATATCTTTCATAGTTACATCGCAACGTAATTATTCACACACCCTTTAGCAGAGGGGCTTTAAAATATAATGCTTCTGACCGCAAATAATTTCGCCATTGCGTCGGCAAAGCTCAGAACAATGGTGAATAGTAATGCACTCTACATTATTTCCGGCGTACGGCTAGCGGGACAGATCTGCACCATCTGCAACGGCGCCAGGTGCGACTCGACAGTCACGTTCACTGGCGAGCATGTCTTTTCTTGTAGACAACTTTTGCACACGGCCATAAATAGTGTTACACATTGAACGCTGCAATGTGCGCTCCCTCAACATTATTTTTCAGGCTGACTCTCAGCTGACATTTAACGTCCACGGTTTTGCTTTTGCATTGCTTTGTAAAATGGACCCCATAATGTCATATGTGCAACGGTGGGGATTGAACCCGTGAACTTGCGATTTGGTCATAGCCGTTAAAGGCGGCTTGGAATGACGCTGTGTGCATAATGTATAAACATATTTGTTACATTCAAAAGATGTGAACCCTTTGCGCATAAGCCGCAAATATTAAATTGCTTTGGTTACTCAATATATATATATATATACATATATAGAGAGAGAGAGAGAGAGACCCGACTGTGCTGTTAAGGACGTTTAGCCTGACATCGTCCGCACATCGATTGCTTCTCAGTTTCTCTTGCTAGAGCTCAATCAAACCCTAAGCGGTCGCTTTTGAGAGGTGGGCTATTACTATATAAAAGATTTAAGCTGTTAATATGCTTACCCATTATAGAAGTAATCTCCAACGCTGGTCAACACAAAGAGCGCTTGCTCTGCAGCTTTCTTCTTATCCATTAACTTGTGCGGAAGCAAATATACATAATTTACCGTCCAGATTGTATCATCTAAGCTGCCGTTGGACAACAAAGGCTCAAAGTAGAAATACATTCTCTCCGAAATCGTAAGATTGTCAGCCGACCATGTCAGGGACTTGGTAGTCTCCACCCTAGAAAATTACGAGTATTTCAATTAATTTGATGCAATGGCAATACAAAAAACAAATACCGTAGCAAAAAAAAATAGATTCTAAATATTTCATTTAGAACATATCCATAAGTTAAATGTTTGTTTGTTTTATATTTACTAGAATTATATTTTTTATGGAGGTTTGTTTTTAGTTCTAGACCATCCCCCGCTCCTATGGCTCGGAATTTAACCGGAGGCATATCTTCAATGCACCGAGGACCGTACATGTTAAGATATTAGGGTTTGTTTCCACTTGATTTATCTGGTGTACACGTTCATAAGTATACAATTGTTGCCTCTTGCATATAAGCAAATAAAACTGTAATATAAAGATATTAGGGTTTCCCCAACAGTCCTTGTGGCAGCATGACCGGTGACACTCAGCGGTGACCGGTGACACTCAGATCATCTTTTCTCAATGAGCAGCGCTCAAAGAAAATCTATCAACAACAGGGATCGAACCGGCGACACTCTGGTAAAAGGCAACCATTACTAGCGCACTAGTCCCTTAGACTACGTCGCCACTTGTTTTATATTTACGATATAAACACAGATATTGCCACACTACAGAATAAACTTATTTTTGGCAATAATGAGAATAGGTGCTTGATTTAATTCGCACATCGTAGCAGATAAAAAAATATCATCAATCAGTTTGGGTACTGTATTCTATAGCAGCTAAAAAAAACGATGTGCAAGAAACGTTTTGTTCAAAGCCGAATAAGATTCCTACGAACCGTAAAGATCAAACAGAGGAAATCACAATAGGGTTTGTAATTAAATATGACTAAACCAGCCAATTGTCCTTAATCCTTAGAAAATATCCGCAGCAAATAGGGCTCAGAGCATTGTCGAAAGAGGTACCTAAGTTATAAATGACACCGATAAAAACCGGTAAAAAATATATACAGATCGTTAGAATAAAATTTTGCAACCACAACTGATACCAAGTGCTCGCTTTTTGTAGACTATCTTCATTTGTTCCACGCAATGAAACAACATTTTTAAAATATACCCGCAACGACCTGAATGCTGCATGGAACTAATGAGCTTAATATATATATATATATATATATATATATATATACACAACATCAATTATCTAGAGTACATAAATGTATATATTTCAGTTGAACTTACAAGTATATTAGCTCACCACATTTAACAACACGCTTCTAGGAACTTGTTAAAGCTGAAAGCAGAGCACATTGTTAAAAAATGCAAACTAACATTACAAACCAACCTGAAGACATAGGGTCCACACTCGCTTACAGTCACTGTGGAGTTCGGATTGAGGGCCCACGTGTCGTAATTGGTAAAGTTGAACACATACAAAGATATATACTTGGGAGCCGGTGGATGCGCGAGGAGTTTGGTCAGCACGGAACTATTTTCTAGCGATGGAGGCGAAATATGTTTTAATTGTAACGTCATTATAACCCATAGGGTCATGCCTAAGGCCACCGCCAGAAGGCCCAATACTGAAAATAAAAAAAGAACGCATTTTTTTGATGAGCGCAAAAAGTGCAAGTAACATATTTGGCCCTAAAATAATTGGGTTGGCTCAAGTATTGTCGTATCTTTGTTGAGTTATAACAAACTGAAAATACTTAGTATTTGCTATATACAAGCACAAAATATATGTTTGCCTAACTCTCTCTTATTAAAAATGGTACTCCGTCTTTTGTGCGACCGATCACCCAACTAGAACCAACACATTGCATTGAGACTATATTGCCCAGTATAATGTAGATAGCATAATTTATTAGAAACATAAACATGAATTAAAGTGTTTTTTAATGGTTGTAATTACGTTGAGTTATTAACAAATCTTTATGACACACTACGAATCTATACAATAACCAAGCAATTGGCATCTAGTCATTAAGGCCCTGATAACAAAAGAATACGACCGATGTACATGAGACTGTCCTTTTTTTAGAGAGAGAGAGGAGGAAATGCTACTTTACGCTTCGTTAGACTGAAGGAGGGCAAACGGCCCCTTATCTCCATTCCGGTGTTTGGGACCCGGCGCAATGGTCCGCGCCCCTATTCACTAAAACCTGCCTCTCATAACGGCCCAGATCTTCGATTAATAGTACTATGGGCCGTGGGGATGACATCCGGACTATCTAACCAAGTTTCCCTGCTCGTTTGGCGAAGTCTGCTCTCCGGCTGGCATGTCTTGTGACGAGAGAGAATCATTTCCTCTCATTCTCCTCTCCTGCAACCGCGGCTCCAAGGATCCATGCTGCTTGTTCCGAGCAAATGAAATCCATGAATTGGGCTAGCCCGCCTCTTGGGTGCACGAGTGGGTGTATAAGTCTTTGGACACCCGCGTTCATCCAACCATCTCTCACCCTCTGGCTTGCCTTACGTCTAGCCTCTTCCCAGCACGGGCATTCTAGGAGAGTTTGTGCCGTACCGTGTATTTTCTGGGAAGCGACATGCAATCAGGCCCTCCGTAGAGCAACCCCCTACGTACCCCCGGTTCCTGAAACCATAAGCAGACCGTCGCAGAAGACCCCCTTCTCATGTTTTCGAAGAATTGCTACGCAACTTTTACTGAGTGCGGAAGAAGACAAGCTCAGTTAACCGATGATATAGGTAAGGTTGTTAGATCATCGCTCACGTGATGATACAAAGCGGAATAGGTGACGGCTTGCGACAAGTATCCAGATGGGGCATTAACTCTTGGCGATTGACTCAAGCCGGGACCGCACTACGACCCACTGGTACACGTTGCTGAAGGTGACGGCCCCTACAGGCCGGTGGCTTCAAGCTAGGCTATATATTCTGATCGCGAGCAGTAGGTGTAGGCCCGAGGTCCTGGAAAGATAACCCACGTGCTTCAAGTGACAGACAACCGGCCACAAAGCTGCAATCTGGCCGGCAACCAGGGCGATCGCTGTGTGTAAAATCTAGATGATGAATCTGTGAGGTCTCAGACCACAAGGCCGACAACATGGCCTGTCAAAACAGAAAACGCGTAAGTGGAGGGAGCCTATTTCACCGGAAGTGCCCAGGGCTGACGCCTTACCAGGATAATTCAGCACGAACCGCCGTCGGATTGGGGCCGGCGTCAATTTTGCCGTAGGATCCTCGCGCCGACGGAAGACTACGAAAAGGTGAGCAATGCTTCTCAGGTTAAGACACCCCAGAAATAGTAATAATCAAGTTTCTCAATCGGTGCCGGGCGGCCTACGACCTACTGGGCGCGTGCATGCACAATACACCACCAGGTGGGCTTCTGCCCAAGATCAGAAGCAAATATGCACACCTATTGTTGTACACATGTACACTGATAGACTAAGTAATGTGGCCAACTGGTGGACACATCAAGACGTTATGCTAGCTCACCGATTGAGGTCACGCGGAAGGCTTCGTGTAGGCGTACCCTCCGTACTACAATCTTAATGTATATTCTTGTTACCTTTCCTCTAATAATGCTCTGCAAGCTCTGGAGGGTTAACTGGATAGGTTATCTGCGCCAATAACGTCGTATTGATACCCGAAATACTCACTCACTCGAAACAAGCAAACACTCACCGCCTCTCCTAACAGAAGAAGTTCGCACCAGGTCCGGACAACGTTCTACCGGACGTAGTGTGACTGCTAGCATGACTGCGTTACGCTTGTTCCGAGACTGGCATTTTTCCACCACGGAAACGTATCCATCCATTCATATAGCGAAGCCAACGCCTCAACCGGCTTGTCATAAACGCACCGCCGCATATGCCATTTCAACGCGATTAGCAAGCTAGTAAAAATGTGCTCGTTCATCACCTGAATAAAAAACTAGAGGCGAAGGGTGCCCTCTCAAAAAACAAATACGGATTTCCCAAGGGCCGCTCTGCCCTCGATGCCATGGGTAAGTCATACAGGCGACTCGCGCCGAGCAACGCCGTGGAGGGCACCCAAATCATGAAACTACATGCTATTGATACCGCTGGACGTCCGCAATGCCAACAGGTTGACAATAATCAGTGCGCTCGAGCAAAAGAGGATCTCTTCGTACTTGCGGCGCATATTGTCACCTTAGGTAGAAGAGCGTGCACTCCTGACGCATGCGAAACCCACGCAATTACCGGCGGGGTGCCGTGCTCGGCCCAGTTCTATAAAACGTGGCGTACGGCGGTATCTTGGGGTTCGATGACCTGCAGGATGAGACAGACAACCGCCTACGTGGATGATCTCGCACTGGTGGTTACCGCTTGCACATGACCTATCCTGGAGATCAGAGCGAAGACGGCCCTTCGGCAACTCAGGGACATTTACCGCGCATATTAACGCTGCGCACAATCAATTTGACGATTAAATGGGGCGCTGGCATATGATATCTTGACGGGCTTATGCTCCAAAATATTTGGCAGGAGAATTACCGCCGCGCGCTACGTCACCCGGAACTCCTTAGTACAACCCTGCAGGATGTATCTGCTCAGGATGCACCTACAAACCAGGGAGAGAGTTGCAGCATAAGGCTTCCTCTCCTGGTCGCGAAGCAATGGTTCACAATTCCGAACCAGGAGGAGGTTCTGTGAGGGGTGTATTTTGGAGCGCGCATGGGCTGAGTCATATCTTCTTTTTTCCTGCGTTTAGCCCCACACATAAACTTTGTTTTTACGCGTAGAACGCGCCCTAGTAAAAATGAAATAAATTATCGCGCAGTATTAAACTACCTCAGTAGAAGAAACGGGTTTAGATCTAGCAATTGTAAAAATACAAACAAAATAGACGTTGTATACGTTTAGCAAGTTCTAAGGTCGTGAACCGTGATTATGTCGTTTAACTTACCGGTTGAGACGTGGCGGTGCATGCCAGGCAAACACCAATATGCACGAACGAAACACCGGGTTAAACTAATTCAACGTGCAGCAAAGCGAATATGATCTGAAACGCCAAGAGCAAGAATATTAAATAAGATGTACACTTTTTCGCTGTTCGACGCGGCGAAATTCAGTCGTGTTTCGTGTTGGCTCCTATAAGATAATTTATTACAAAATGCTTGACTGTGATTTTTGTAGTGATAATTGCATCATCCAAAGTTGCTATAGTGACTAATCTAACGGTGCCTGGAGAACGGTAGAACAAACGCCTGGAGGCACTCTGGTTACTCTTCAGGGAGTACTGACCTATCCGGGCTCTCTGACAAGTGTCTGATATGCTTGCGTCATCGCTAACCATACGGTCATAAAAAACCTGCGGCCGGGGGTTGCTATGGCTTTCAGATAAATTTGATGTGTGAAGCCATCGCCTAGTAACGCCTGCGACTGCCATGTGTCCAGCTTCGGTTTAACTCCCACGGCCAGTTTTTTATTTTATTTTTTACAATTTTCTATGTGATTAACGCCTTCATGTACGTTCAATCATACTAAGACATTCTTGATGACTAGGAAGATACCGGTGGACTCCAGCGGTAGTAAGCCGTCCGGTAATTTGGATGTCTCTAGCCTCAGGAGTACAATTGTCGAGGAGACATTAATTTAGCCGGTGTCTCGAAGCCGGTCGGGCAAGACTTGCAGCACATCGTGTGGAGTACGACAAGTCGATCCCAGTAGAGGTGCCGGAACGTCGAAAACTCTAACGAAAGATGCAACACCAGGATGTAAGCAAAAGGAGAGCCCCGTCAAAGAGTGCGATCAACGTGGTACCTAAGCCGAGCAGAAAACGAGCAACGAGCAACATCAGTTGGGACAAGCTGAGAATGGATGCGTCTGGTAGTCAATTTATAGCTTCCAGACTAGTCATGCGGAGAAAAACGAATGTGAACCCTGCTTCTTACGAATTTCCTAAAGGCACATTGCTGCAGTTACGTAACGCTATTAACTTTAATTGTCCTGGCTGCAATATATCCAGGAGTAACCTTCAACACAGGTCACCGCCAGTAAAGCTTCACTCAGCAGGGTAAACCTGACGTTTGACCTGTCCTTCAATTTATGCTACAAGTAATGCAAAAATTATGCTACAATTGACAACGGGTGGAGCATCTAGCGGACAGGTGCAAGACCTACAAGGAATGTGAATGTTGTGATAGTCTGGCGTCCAGTAGCAGTCGAGATGTGTATACTATGGTGGCTCCTACGCGGCCGGACCGGCTTCCTGTCTACATGTCTTCGTGAGAGGAACCGGATCATTATGGAGGCAAGAGTTCCTCCACAAGTTAAGGCAGCGCAATCAACTCCATCGATTACGAATAAACCTGATGTCACAGCTACTGTCGTAGAAAACTTGCAACCTGGTATTGAAGCTCAAGTAGAAGCCAATGCATACGGACTTCTAAACTTATCACAACAAAACACATTCGTGAAATATCATAATGCCAGATAACGATAATTCAAACGAAAATGAGGTCGCACATGCTTGGGTGACCCCAGCAGGGCTACATGTCCTGTGTACAACGATGTCTTCACGAAGAGGAATCTTGCCAGACATATCACAGCCACGACAATGACGTCCTTGTTCCTGGTGCTCTTTGTTTTCTTTTGCTTCGGTCGTGCTGCGACCTCATCAGGTCAGAAAGGACACTCAATCCCTGGCTCTCTTAGTCAGGAAAAGCCTACGCAAATTTTCAACTGAATTGACGTAAGAGAAGACCCAAAGTAATGGCCCACCTCGACGACGACCTTCCCTAACGAGTGAGGGTCAAGGCTGCCGGAAGATAATATTTCCGGTGATGGAAAGATACCTGGGTCTGACTCGGATAAGATTTAGTGTGGCCGCATGCTTCTTTGAGAAGCAACCTTAATCGACTCATTAGCACTTTCGATGGTCGGTGCAGATACAGACCGAGCAGGTTATGGTCGTTGAAGTTCGAGACTATCGGATCTGCAGGACCCCTTACAGTCAAGCTTATTCAGTGCGTGGTAAAAGCCTTAAACTTTCAACGGAGACGCGAAAGCAATCTAATTTTTGCGTGCACAATGTATTATATTACACAAGCTGTTCACGATTAATGCAACGTATCTTAAACCTGAACGATTTGATGCGCATATGTCTTGCTACTTACCCAACAACCAAGTCGTTCTCTCTTGGCCTGTACGGTCCAGTAGCTATCGTCGCGCGCTTGACAAGAAGTCGCCTGTAGTCGCAAGACGAGAAGCCGCCTGTAGCCACAAGACAAGAAGTTGCCTGTAGCCACAAGACGAGAAGTCGCCTGTAGTCGCAAGACGAGAAGTCGCCTGTAGTCGCACGACGAGAAGCCGCCTGTAGTCGCAAGACGAGAAGTCGCCTGTAGTCGCAAGACGAGAAGTCGCCTGTAGTCGCAAGACGAGAAGTCGCCTGTAGTCGCAAGACGAGAAGTCGCCTGTAGTCGCAAGACGAGAAGTCGCCTGTAGTCGCAAGACGAGAAGTCGCCTGTAGTCGCAAGACGAGAAGTCGCCTGTAGTCGCAAGACGAGAAGTCGCCTGTAGTCGCAAGACGAGAAGTCGCCTGTAGTCGCAAGACAAGAAGTTGCCTGTAGCCACAAGACGAGATATCGCCTGTACGCGCAAGACGAGAAGCCGCCTGTAGTCGCACGACGAGAAGTCGCCTGTAGTCGCAAGACGAGAAGTCGCCTGTAGTCGCAAGACGAGAAGCCGCCTGTAGTCGCAAGACGAGAAGCCGCCTGTAGTCGCAAGACGAGAGGTCGCCTGTAGTCGCAAGACGAGAGGTCGCCTTAGTCGCAAGACGAGAAGTCGCCTGCAAGACGAGAAGTCGCCTGTAGTCGCAAGACAAGTCGCCTGTAGTCGCAAGACAAGTCGCCTGCAGTCGCAAGACGAGAAGTCGCCTGTAGTCGCAAGTCGCCTGCAAGACGAGAAGTCGCCTGCAAGACGAGAAGTCGCCTGTAGTCGCAAGACAAGTCGCCTGTAGTCGCAAGACAAGTCGCCTGCAGTCGCAAGACGAGAAGTCGCCTGTAGTCGCAAGACGAGAACTCGCCTGCAAGACGAGAAGTCGCCTGCAAGACGAGAAGTCGCCTGCAAGACGAGAAGTCGCCTGCAAGACGAGATATCGCCTGTACTCGCAAGACGAGGAGTCGCCTGCAAGACGAGAAGTCGCCTGCAAGACGAGATATCGCCTGTACTCGCAAGACGAGGAGTCGCCTGCAAGACGAGAAGTCGCCTGTAGTCGCAAAACGAGAAGTCGCCTGTAGTCGCAAGACGATTGTAGATAGCGGATCGATTTTTCTATAAAGCGGAAAAGCTATCGAACCAATAGACTGATGGAACCCATGGCATAGCGCTTTCATAATGTTGTATCTGCGATGAAATTGCGATGGCAGCAATAGAACAGCAAAAAAGCAAAAACAAAACTAGAAACGGAATATACTAGTCAATGCAAACAAAGTAATATAAACGTGATTCCAGCAGAACTCGGATCTATTGTATTCATATTGGGGCGTGGTCTAGGGGACTAGTGCGCTAGACATGGTTGCCATCTACCGGTCCTCGGTTCGATCCCTGTTGTTGATCGAATTTTCTTTGAGCGATCCTCATTGAGAATAGATGATAAACCAAATAGTAGTAGGACGGAGGGCTTGGCGCTTAACCTGAGGTATATATTCAATGCCCCGAGGGCCGGACATGCTGCCACTGACTCTCAGCGGTATGGTTTATCATCTATTCTCAATGAGCATCGCTCAAAGAAAATTCGACTAACAACAGGGATCGAACCGGCGACACCCAAGAGGCATATTTAGGTTCCGTGTAAGACTAAGATAGTTCGGCCTAAGAAGGTAATAATGTGTAGATTGAAGTGGTCACATACAGTAGTCTCTGATCATTTAGGCAGCATATGGATTACCTTGAATCTTATCTACAACTCCCTGCCTTAAAAAACCGCCGATAAGTCTCAGCAGAACCTCTGCTGTCACGTATCACTTTACAGCACATTTTTGCGTGCTTATATATATATATATATATATATATACAACACCCATTAACCAGCCAGCGGAATAGGGTAGAGAGAGCCGAAAAGAAGACACATTCAACTAAACATTTACCAATGTGAATCCAGTCTTTAGAAGTCACTGCCAGCACAGACTTTGGTTTCCTTCAATTTCCTGCAGCTGCTGTCGCCGATGTGTTTTTGAGTTTCTGATGAATACCTTGGCAAAACTAGCTGGCCTGCGGCAGTAGACACCTGATATCACTCAGTTTTGAGTGCAAACTACAAAAACAAAACGTAGGCTAGTCAATTAATTCTTAAAGCAAATTTTGGTGATCAAAGTGTAACATGAGAGTGCAACCCAGCATGCTATGCTACCTATTAGACAAGGTTTCACCTGAGTGATACACATATCGTCTAGTATGCACCAGTTGCCCATCATGCTGAATTGTAGGAATATAATCTTGACAAATACTCCGAGTGCCATAAAGGATGACACGGTTTGCCAGATTGTCTATTCCGTGTCCAATCAGTTGGGCCTTAATTTAAGTACAAACATATTGCTATGTAAGATACTGTGAACATTAATAGTTCGATGATGATGGATAAGGAGTTCTTCAACAAGTTAAGGCACCGGCTCCATT
>QVRM01000083.1:0-70151 GCA_003439945.1 Dermanyssus gallinae
CATGGATAGACTTTTCGAGGGGCACTTCCGAGGGGGAACTTCAACAGCTGACAGAGGGAACAGAGGATGAGGACAGAGAAGGAGAAAAAGATGAAGAATAAGAGGCAACGTACAAAGCAAGAGAAGGAAAGCTAGTCAGCGGCACTGTGGCGGGGGGTGGAAATTAGCGTGTTTTAGTCGTAGACTACACAGCTGGAGCTCACAGCGTTCAGCAGTTGTGGCACACGGTCTCGATGCACTACTATCGCCTTGCGGTGGCTGCACGTGTACCTAGCCCTGTTCACCACCAGCACCACCATCCCTTCTTACATTTCCCACGCCTACTCTAGGGGGAGGTGCACGCGCCCTCAGTCACATATTTCTGCTACCTGTTCATACGCTCGCGCATTCGAATGCCGTTCCTCTGCCATCTCCAGCGTGGTATGCTGGAAATTGTTGTTGTTTTGCCGGCCGTCACAACTGTAAGAGCCTAGAGCTAAAGCTGCGACCACACATACTACTACTACTACTACTAGTATTCATATTGTCCAAACGGTCGTCCATCGTATGCTTGCTCGCTCATAAAACCCGGGTGTGCACTTTTGTAGATCGAAAAGAAAGGGGCGTTTAACCCTTTACCTTGGCCCCATTAGCGGCGAAAAAATCTTCGTATTTATTCTCGAACGATCTTGTATCGACAAAGAATAAGGGCAGACATAAACGAAAGCAAAACAAAGTCTTACAAAAGAGATTAAAAAAAAGTGGAAACCCGGGAGGCAACAGAGTGTGTTGAGCAATAACGTCGTACGCGCGTGACGAAACGTTTAGCAATGTATTAAAGCGGAGAGGCAGACTTTCAGAGAAATGTTTTAGCAAAATCTGAGTCAAGTCTAGCTCGTAAAGTATATAGTTTGTTCAAACTTGAGATATTGTTATAGGCGTGGTAGACGTCTCGAAGCTGCTCGCAGATCATGTATATACGACACTTTAAAAAATAATTCTGTCAACTTATTTTTTGATGTAAACCCTTGTACTATAAATCTAGTGATGAGATATCGATTTTCGTTACTTAACCTTTTACAGCTATCCGATGTCAATGCTTTGGCCATGCAGAACAATACATCAATGTATATAATCTTCAACTCCCAGTCGACCAAGTGGTCTTTAGACGCGATCGCTCGGGGTAAGACATACGTTATTTTGATGTCCTCAACAAGTAGGACTGAAACCATCACATACACGAGACGATTGCGGTTACTGCGATGAACTCAAACCGCAGTCCTTAGAAAGCTTGCCTTAACTTGATCTAAAATCAAAAGGTACGTTTTTGGGAAGAAAGGCTTTTTGACATTTATACAGCACGCTGCAGTTGGGAGTACCTTTAGGTACCAAAAAGGCTTAAGAGAGACATCTTGGTCTAGCATTAAATTTCCCTCTTGTAATATGGCGTACATGGACCATAAAACAATTCAAGGAATTCCAGTAAGCGCTAACTTACAAATATGATAGTCTAGGGCCGTATAAAGCGCAGCGTCAACTGTAACAAGGTCTGCATAAAGACTGATTTGTCCTTATCTAGAGTAAAGCAAGCTATAAAACGTATGTTAGTAGATGCTCCTTAGGCTGAGTCAAAGTAGCGAACGCTAATGAATTAAGGAAACGGGACATTGACATGCTTGCTCAACATTAAAATCAGTACGTGATATATAGATTTTATGGTTGGTATGGAAAAACACGGGCAAAACGAATATCGGTGAGATGATGACTAAACGATTAATAAAAAAGTAAGACGTAACTGAAAATATGAAAACAAGAAAATAATCGGGCAAAAAGCACGTTATTTTAATGCTTTAAAGACGATTGAAAAATAGCGCGTAATAAATCAACAACAAGGCAAATGAAGTGCTTATCGGAATAAGAGTCGACTGGGGAAGAAGGGTTACTAGCTTAAATCTAATGATATCCATATACTGAGTTGTTCCGACAGAACTGTTGTTCTTAAAGTTGATGCTAATCCGATTTTCTTAGTTGCTTTTATTGTTCGTGCTGTTGGTTTTGTTGCAATTATTGTATCTAATTCAACGCCGGCAGTTTAAGAACCACTGGCAGTTGACCCCTCTTAGAAGAGGGCTACTGGTCAATGAATGTCGCCGCCGCCAGGGTCCTGAACCTTAAACGCACCCACCTTGTATGCCATCTCTGAGTGGATAATCGTATCAATATGCCGGCGATGCTAACAAGTGGGGAATTTTGCTCCCTTGTGTACTAAAGCGGCAGCACCATCCAAGCGCTGCCATAGGTGTGGGCCATTGGGACATCACTGCGAGAAATACAGGGCAACCGCGCATCTGCTACAACTGCGGCAAAGACTACAAACGCGACTAATGTCGCGGCTTATCCAAGGTATAGAGAGCAACTTGAAAAGCTTTGTCGCCACGGCACCCGGTTTAACAGCCAATCTGCGCCTGTGTTCGCTTTAAGGCTGGCTTTACTTGAATCGAGTTGGCAAATGTTGGGCGCTTTTACTTCTGTCAGTGTAGCCACAATGGTACTGTCAAAACTGGTTATACCGCGGCCGGCGCATATGGCTTTCTGTCAGAACGAGCAGGGAGGGACTTGCAGTCATCGACTGGCTAGCGGCCGTGGACCTTGATATTCAATATATAGGTGCGCTCGCCTTCCACAAGACTAGGTGCATCTCACGCATCAATCTGACCAGCACGCGCCGGGCCGAGACACGCAAGAGGTGCAAGATGCTGCGGCACGCCTCAAACAGGGAACGATCGTCTTCGCAGTCACGATGCTGATAAAGAAATTTCCTGAAGCTGTAGCGACCTCGATCATGAGATTCCTTCAGTCGGGTTCATTTCCTGCCGCATAGACGGCCTCAAGTCTGGTTCTCATACTCCTTATTCAACTTCTGACCAAAAAAAAGGCACGCCTCCAAAACTTCCCGGAGGGAAAAGGCCTGTTGCCAGATGCCAAGCACGTGATCCGTAGCGGCCATAACTCCTCCACAAGTCCTCGCCTTAAAGATGAAAATGTTACCTTGCCTCCAACCTGACCTCAGAAACGCTATTAACAGTCTACCATGGAGTGTCATTACCCATGATAAGGCGACGGGGCTCGTTTTTGGCCCTGCTTAGGCGTACAGGATAGCTAGTGAAGCGACGGCGCTCGTTTGTGCTGAAAGCGTCCACTTGGACTCAAAAGCAGCGGATGGCCGTTGCTCACTCCGAGCATAGCAAGAACGAGGAACGTCGACATGCGGCAGTCGATCTCTGGCAGGAAGAGTGGGATGACCTACAAAGGGCTGCTATAGGCAGCAGTCCGGCACTCTAGTTCCAATATTGAAAAAGTGGCTAATACGGCCGGGTGGAGAACTTACCTACTAAATCAACCAGAGCCTGACACTATATAGCGGCTTCCAGTTCTACCTGTTCAGGATCGGAAAGGTTCCCACCGCCAAGTGCATCCACTGCGGCGATGAACCAGAAAGCACTGTTGTGAGGTGTCCAGCATGTGCCGAGCAGCGCGCATCACTACGGCTTTGAATAAAGACACCGGCTTTTGTTTTATGTGACATCTGCAACAAATTATAAAAACGTTATCCTACTGGATCACGATCAGGAAAAATGAGGGGTAACCCCTAAGCCCCCCTTTGCCCGTGACCACCGCAAAATACACCCGCCAGGAATAGTAGATCCCCTCCCCCGCCTGTTTGATGTGATGCGCACACAAGTCCCAGGTATGGGGACGGAAGCGCAACTTATTTTTATTGGGCTGAAGTCCCTCACCGGCCCGCGTCTGTAGGGAGCTTCCCTTCCGCGGTGACCATGTGTGCAACCGCATTTTCCAATTAGTCCGCTATAAAAATGCCGTCAGTCTCAACTGTAAGCAACAACAGCAATGAGTCGTATTTGCTGTTGTTGCCTACAATTGCGACTCACGACAGACAAGCTTTCCGGTTGGCTTGTGGCTATTAACTCTGTGCCTACCTTATTGAGAGACGTATTGATTGAGTAATAATAAATCCAATGTATAAACTAAAATGTATTAAAAAACGTTTTGCTTTCGTTTGTGACGTTTAGTGGCAACTTATTTATTGTTGAACAATGACTGGACAGTCCGCGGCACTTTCGACCACGGCACACTCTAAACTCGGTTGCCCAAATGGTAGTATCTTAGTAATAATCGTGTCGTTAGACAGCGCGATCTTCTCGGCATGAGAGCTGTTATCTTTGTTAGCGTTTGCGACGCTCATACATTGGCACGATTAAGGTACCTAGTTAGGTGCGTAGACAAGCTATGTATGAATTAAACTATCCATGCGATGCTTTCATCATGTATGCGGTATCGTTGAGGGTCAGATGTAAATCACAACCTACGAGAGCAATAGTTTGATCCGTACACACCGTCGAGGGATGATTCGTCCCTGATTGATCTGCCACGCGAGTTTTTTCACTACGGAAGGAATTAAACCACAACCTTGGGATACAATGGCTAACAGTTTCAGGCCCCTTAGAGAGTACAAACCTACGACGCTGAATCAGTCGTATTCAGTCTTTCGTGGTAGTGCAAAATTAAGATTTTACGTAAATATACCTTCTTAGGTGAGACTGCTCGTTCACTAATAAAAAAACACAACCCTGCCGCACGAAAATACGTTCGTTACAAACTGATATGACACATTTTAAACCATAACAATAACAGCCTACCATTGTTAACGTGGCCACCTTTAGCAGGGCCCGCTAAATAATGTAGAGCCCACTGACGTTCAGAACTTTCCGCAGGGCTCAAATAAGTGTATGTATATATAGGGAATTAATTCAGTCATGAGATAAAGGAAGGATAGTTGTCCCTGAAATAAGCGTATGCACTCGTCTAGCCTTAACGACGGAGTCACAGACAGAACTGTCTTGGTCCCGGTGCCTTCTCGTTGAGTGTCCCAAGGACACAGGCAAGACTCCCCCTATGTATGTCTAGAGAGGGCCTTTGGCGGGGAGGAAACGTTTCAGCCCTACGGTCTTTGATGGCAACATGCAACACAACCGCCCATTATTTCGCAAGCGATTGGCGAGAAACAGTAGTCATTGACGTGGCTCGAATATTTTCTAATATTAGCCTGTTTTCCCTGAGCGAAGAATATGGTTACGACATCGAGACTTGAGCCTAATCCTCCCTGTGGTGCTTCCAAGGACGGACTTCATGGCAGAGGCAGACAGGGCAAATTCAACACCAAGATTCTTTAGACTATTTTACGATACTTCAGCGACAAGGGGATCATCTTCCACGATTTTTGTCACTTAGTTTAACAGTCAATTTTAAATACTGCCGTAAAAATGGTCAATAGGAATATTACCGCGAAAGAGGTCAATGCTCATGTAAAGCGCTCATCACCGCGCACTGATGTAGGGGCAAACCTGCCCGCTCGATGCCCTGTATGTCCTGAACTGGAAGGCGCGCGCCCTGCTTGAGCTCCGCGGCGGCAAATACAATCCGAGTGTTGGAGCTTGAACAAATTGTCTTGACTTCGTCCCCGTCCCACCGGGAACAACGTAAGCACATCAGGAGTGAAAAATGAGACGAAGATGCAGGTGGCACTGCACAAAGTGGCATTAGACATCGGAGGCAGTTCAAATGTTCCCGCTAAGCTCATAATTGGTTCGAACGTATCAAATGCTTCTATCGTCACCCGTACAGTGGTAAACAAAACAAACAGCAACAACAGTGCCAACGCATCAGAGACACCGAGTGCAGAAACCGCAACAGCGGTCAAAGCAGACGCCTCTCACAGTAGCGGCGTGGTCTAGGTGAGTAGTTTGCTAGTCATAGTTGTCATCTACCGGGGGACCGCCTGTTCGATCTCCGACGGTGGTCGAATTTTATTTGAGCAATGCTCATTGAGAATAGATGATAAACCATATACCGCTAAGAGTCAGCGGCCACAAGAACTGTTTGGGAAACCCTAGACACCTCAACATGTCCGGCTCTCGGTGCATTGACGTTATGCCTCACGGCGGTTCCAAGCCCGCAGGGGACGGAGGATAATCACCTCCTAAACAAATGTTTAAAGGTAGATGTCTCTCACAGACGCCACCAAGAGTGTTGACGATCTCGGTCGATAGCGCCAGCAACGGAGAAAAGAGACAGCGGTTCAGCGGCAGCGATAACAACACGGAGAGCCGGAATAGAAAACACTATCGACCTCCTGTTTCACAACCTTCAACATTCGACGGAATTTTAAGGATGGGAGGTTTTTAATATTTCAGAACGGAGGCACCTGCCGGTGCTGGCGTCTCTATGCGTGCCTGGCAAGGAGCGCGCCCCGCCTTGGCAGCCATGACAACGTACTTATCTAGGCAGCTAGATTTGCGTGTATTGACGCATGAATTAGGGCTGCCGAGATCAACTTCTAACATTGAACAAAGCAACTACGCGTTGAAGGCCACTGTCAAGGCGGCTGTAGTCAAGAAGGAGCACAGACAAAGACGGGCGCGGCCCTGGCTTACACAGGCCTGCAGCCTCCGTCGGGAAGTCTTGGGACTCCTGCGTCGAGAACGGGACCTGCACCCCGACCTCATCGAAGGACGGGATTTACACCCGATAGTCGCTGATCGAAGGGCGCTCTATGGCCGACATAGAGCAATCTACGAGAAACTGCTTGTGGAGAATAAGCGCCGGTGTGGTGAGGAGGAGGAGTTTTGTATGCTTAAGAGAGCAGAGCGCAAGCCTCATGTCTACATTGTTCGCCGGCTGAACAAAAGCATGCACAGCGTGACAAAGGAGCAGTTGCGGCAGCACTTTACTGCCCGATGCAAATGCCTCCGCGCGTAACCCAGTTATTGAGCAACCGCTCACTCAGGAGCAGCACTACCTGAATTTGCCGTTTACGGTGGAAAAGATGGTGCAGATCTTGCGCGGATTACCCAAGAAAAAGAGTAGTGACCCTGATGGGATCTATTACGAACGGTGGGCTGAGTCAGCCAAAGTTTTACCAGGGAATCTGTGTAATCTATTTAATCAGATACTCAACGACATATATACCAGGTTTGGCACGAAAGCAGACTAACTCTGCTATTCAAGGAAAAATACGGTGACAACGTGGACGACCCAAACCTCTACCGGGGCATCGCGTCAGAACGCAATCTTAAGAAAATGTTTGCTAAGTTGGTTATCTTGAGCGTATTTTCAACTGTGGAGAAGGTCTTATCGCCGAAGTAATTCGGATTCAGGAAGGGTCGAGATGCACATGACGTGATCTATGTACTCCAATCGGAGAGCGGGTGTTGGCTGTGCCCGGGGGTCACTTGTGTGCCGCTTTATCAATTGTGTCAAAATGTTCGACAAAGTTTCTTGCTTTGAAGTGAACATAAAGGACGAGGACACCTTGCAGCTGAGTGAAAACGTAGGGACTCCTCAAGGGGACACTCAGTTCTCTGGCCTCCTCCTTGCTCATCGAAAACCTAGCTAGCTATATACGAAAGGAGTTTAGAAAGGCCGTCTTCGTTACGTATGCGGATGACATAGTAGTGGCCCATCGGGACTGCGGTGCCATTCGCCGAATTGTCGGCGACGTAAAAAGTTACCCTTACCGCAAGGGCCTGCAAATAAATTAACAAAAGCCATTAAGTTTCGCCGTAGGGGTCAATTGGCTGCAGCAGACAAAATGCCCTGTTGCGGCCAACCGCTGGAGTTTGCTAACCCCTTCCCGTATTTGGGTCTGAGACTACATTATACGGAAACGACTTTTACCCAGCACATCGGCGACAGGTGTCGGGCGGCTATTGTCTCTATTCACACAGAGGTGAGAGACCCTCGACGGCTGTCTCTAAGTGAGGCAGTGCGTCTGTTTGAGCTTAAGATAGTGCCAATGTTGAGCCATCTTTCAATAGGCAAATTTTGCGCAGCTAGAAAGATGCTTCACAATATATAAAGCGCGTTCTTTGCCGCTTCGCGTATCTGCTAGCGGGTTGCTAGCAGATACGCGAAGAAAAAATGTCCGTTTTGAGCGCTGTGAGTGGTTGTAGGGTTATGATTCTGAAGTATTTGGCGTGAACGCTAATAAAGAACTACATTTTTGGCGAATTCTCTTCTAAGCGACCATGTCGCGTCTTCTGACCGGCCTTGCATATTCTTCAGACGGAGCAGAATTTTATCACTAACACGAAGGTGTGCTTAGTTTCTGTCTAGGAGTTGTCTCGCAACAGCACATTTTGTGCTCCTATGTCGGACAAAAACACCATTGTCACAAATTGTAGTAATTTCACTCTCACTCCGAAACAAGACTTCTTAGAGACCATAATCTATTGGAAAAAATATTTGCTTTAACGAGCTCTACAATTCTATGCATCGCTTTGAAAACTTTCCTGTCACACCCTGTATATACACTTTTTGGAAAACAAACATTCTGTCAAAATGTACAGCGACAAATTCCAAATACGGGCAAGGTATACGTTCAAAAAGACTTTACTGCTGCGAAAACTATCCGAAATATTCGAAGCATAATCGGCGTGGACAGGATTTGAGAGTATCTGTGCTACAATTAATTCGCCATGTTCCAATCCGGCCTTCGCGATGAATCCCTTCCTTGGGAGGCCTATTACGCTCGACAAAGACCGATTGCGCAAAACTGTAAAACAGAATGAACAATGACTACGCGTTAATTTTCCATGGACTTTAGGATGTGTCCCTTAACCATGGTCACTCGCCATGACGCCTATGGTTTCCTGTCAAAGTGGAACCAATGTGTACCCAATAATTTAGCAAGCGCAATAAAATAAAGCGTATAGCAAAATGCTCTTCTTGGCTTGTCAGACTCAATGAGTGTCCGTTCTTCGATCTAATTGTTATCTCCGAGAAAATATGGATATTTTGCGACAGCGTAAAGCGTAAAAGATCCTATTACGTCCCAGGCCAGCCACCCTAGAAAACGTCAACGAGATTTACCGGTTTGCACCAGGTTTTGCCAACGACATTTACCGGTTTGCACAAGGTTTTGCTCTGTGTTTGGTGGGATAGGACATCCTCCACCACAAGCTTTTTTTTGGTCAAACGACAAACACGGGTGTCTACTCTGATCAGATTGACAGAGTTTCTGCCGCTCTGCAAAGGAAAAGAGTCTTACGAATTTATAGTCTCGTGAATAGAAAGGGTGTTATCTTCTACCAAGACAACGCAAGGTCGCATGTAACTTTACCCAGCCTCCGGAAGCAAGCTTCAAGTGAAATGCAGATATTAGAATTATTTGCCGAAGTGGAAATAGTCAGTCAGTCTGCTCCAAAGATGGGTGAAGGTACTGTTTAAATTCATAGAATCGATTAAATGTTTGATTTTTAAGATATATTTTTACGTCGAAAAATTACGCTTACATTCTGTCCTACCCAATATAAACTTGCATCTATTATACGTGGCAATAGCTGATCCTCAGAATGAATCGTTAAGTGACCTTGGCAGTCTCGAAGCCAGTTCTTCGTGGAATGGACTTCAGTCTCGCGGAACCTCTACAAATCATTAGCGACTAGCCGAGTTTTTCTCTTCTATGCGGCCGGCAATTGCAGGCGTCGAGTAAACGTTCAAACAGGACGTTAGTATGAGTTTCGCGCTATCCAATGGTAACAGTAGTAACCGTGATGGTGGTAGAAGTAGTGGTAGTAGTAGTAGTAGTAGTACTGGTTATGGCGGCCGTAGAATTGTTTTTGTCGAGCCTTTGCTACAAGTTCTAGTGTATCCGTCCACCTACCTGACAATCCATTTAATGTATGGGGCAGCAAGCCAGAATAAGACGCGCGCTGTGTCTGAGAGAGCGAAAACGTAGATAGAGGAGTTCATGGATGAGAGGAACAGAGAATGCGACGACAACAAAACAAAGAAGAAAAAGGCAAACAAAAAGCAGAAGCAGAAACAGAATGAAGACAGAAGGAGAGACCAAGACGGGCGCAGACTATGGCGGAAAAGATACACGGCGGCAGCGAGAAGTATGTTTTCTTCGGAAGCAATTTCGATAAGAAGCGCTTGTACGCCAGAGATAGCGAAAACAGCGGCAGCGGCAGCAGCATCAGCAGAAGCGGCCTCATCATGAAAGAACATGGCCGCAGCTGTGCGCGTGGCCCGCTTACGGCCCATCGGTACAGACGGCCACCACGAAGCCGATCGTCGCAGTCGGTCAGCTGGTTCGCTGCTTAGTCGACTCGCTAAAGGACTAGCAGCGAGGCAGCGAGGAACGACGCGGAGAAGATCCTCCGTCCGCGCGGGGCACAAACCCGTGAGGTTTCGTGCTTGCTCGAACACACCCCGCTACCCCTGAGCCCCTAAAGCCATTGAGAGGGAGAGAAAGGGGGGTTGCTTTGTTCTCTTCGTCTAGGAGAGGTATGTAGATAGGTAGATCTTCTGTTCGTTGCTGTTGTTGTCTCTGCTGCTACTGCGGCTGACTCTGCTGCTACTACTACTACTACTACTGCTGCTGCCGCATCGTGACCACCAGCAGTTTGTGGATCATCAGGAATGGGTCTGTCTGACAGAGTCGCAAACAGGATCTGACTGAGTCGCACGCAGGATATACAGAACAGCAAGTGCAGCAGGGGGGACACGCTGGGAGGGCCCGAGGTTGCACGGGAAAACTGGGCGGGGAATAGCGGGCGGGCCGAGAGTGATCGAGACAAGTGGGTGAAACAAACAGAACAAACGAAACGAAGAGAGAGAACAGTGAAGTGAGCGCGCGAAACAGTCACCAGTGTTGCGGTACGCGCAGGCCTCGTCGCAGGCTTAATAGGTGTTTTTCTCCGGGGACCAATTTAGATGAAAATTGCCTCCGTCTTCGTCGTTGGTGTTGTTGTCATTGTTGTTGTTGCTGTTATTGTTGGTGTTGTTGTTGTTGTTCTCGTGGCTATCGGCGTCGCCGTTGTAACGGGTTTTGTCGTCTCCTTGTGTTTCCGTCCCAGCAGTCGTGGTCATCGCCGCCGCAGTCAGCACTCTCGTCGTCATCATCTGTTCGTTGCGTCCTTTCCGAGAGCCAACCAACCCCTTAGCAGTCACTCAATTGTGCCGGTTGCTACAGCCGCTGATAGTGCTGCGGCTGCTGCTGCTGTTGGTTTTGCCGGCCGTATCACCGCTGCCCATGCCGCGCCAGCTTGTTCGCCTACGTGGCTTGAGTCCCGCATGCGGCTCAAGCTTGCCTAGCAGTTAGCCGGTCCACAGGCCGCCTGTCTGTCGTCCACACTCACTGGGAAAGATCTCAAGAAGCACGAAACGCTCAGTAATATTGTCCCCCCTCCTCTATACCTCTTTACCCCCCATACCTGTTTACCCCCATACCTCTTTACCTTTATGCCCCTTCGCCCCGATCGTAAGAAGCAACGGACAGACAAGCAACGACGCTGATTAGTGTGCCTGGGTCGTAAAGCGGCATCGCCGTACATGTCGACGCCTTAGTTTTTGTCATTGGCGAGAGCCGACGAAGCCAGCGGGAGCGGAAGAGGACGGCGATGTCCCTAGGCGTCGACGGTGGCCCTGAATTAGCCGCGCCCAGCCGTCGAACTATTTACATATAAATGTAGTAGCTTATAAATAATTTGTCATGTAGCATATAATAGTCGTCCTGATCGTTGTAGCCGTTATTGTTAGTGTTGTTGTTGTTATTGCTGCCCTTGCCGGTAGTCAGCAGTAGCCTTAGCAGCCGTAGCCCACGACTCCACAAAAACAGTAACAACAACAAAACAACAACAACAAAACAACAGCAAAACAACAACAAAACAACAACAGCAACGACAAAAAACAACAGCAAGAACCACGCCAAGGAAGATAGTTCCGACGATTTCTTACATTGACGATGACAAGCTGCTGAGTACGTTGAAAGGCATCGCTCGCTGGTTTCGACGGGCCAATTGAATACGGGCAAAGTACTTACAGACGTGATATGCCGATCGCACCTATACATATATAAATATATATATATATATATATATACAGCTAGTTCAATAAGTTCTTAGAATGAAAACCGAGAATTTTCCAAATCATGTATTTAAATTTTTCTTATTCGATATACTCCCCGAGAAGCTCAATACACTTTTCCCACCGAGATTTCAGAGCTTTCATACCTCTTGAGTAGAATTCCGCGTCGTTAGACTGAAAATAGGCATTGACAGCAGCCTTAACCTCTTTATTGCTGGAAAAACGCTTTCCACCGAGACTATTCTTCAAATGTCCGAAGAGGAAATAATCAGAGGGAGCCAGGTTGGAGAATAGGAGGGTTGTTCAATAAGTTCGAATCTCAGTTGGGCCAGTTTTACCGATGCTTGCCGGAACTTGTGTGCTGGAGCATTGCCCTGGTGAAACGGGACAACCTTCTTCTGCAAAGCGGGCCGTTTCACGATGAGTTCTTGCTAACGGCAGTTCCAACAGTCTTGCATAATATTCTCCTGTGATCGTTTTACAGCTCTCAAGGTAGTCGACCAGCATTATTCTACGTTGGTCTTAAAAAACTGTAGCCATCACCTTTCCGGTCAATGCCGTTGTCCGCACCCTCTTCGGAGGTCCTTCATCAGGTGCACACCATTGGCAAGATGCTTCTTGGGTCTCGGGAGTGTTGTGATGAACCCGGCTTTCATCGACGGTCATGAATCTGCACCAAAAATCCGACAGATTGTTCGACATCTTGGCCAAATTTCGCTGTAAAGCCAAAACAGGCGCGTCTTTTTGGCCTTGGTTGAGCAAATGCGGCAGCCATTTTGCTCTAAGCTCTTTCACCTTCAAGTTTTCGTGTAGGATAAAATGCACACTGCCTAAACTAATCCCTAATGCCTCCGCTATTTCCTTAATGTTCATTTGCTTATCTGTGCCAAGAATTTTTCGCACTTTCTCTACGTTTTCCTCATCAGTTGCCGTTTTTTGGCTTCCTGGACGTAGTTCATCCTCGGTGCTCCTGCGACCTCTTTTTAACACATTAATCCAGTTGGAAACAGTGGCAAAACATGGCGCAGAGTCACTGTACGTCTCGTCTAACTCAATTTTTACTTGGCTCGCATTCCAACCTTTGAAATAAAAATGCTTGATAACCACTCGAAATTATTTTTTCTCCATTTTTAAAAATCACGCCGATACGTTGCATGGGAAAAGCTATCAAACGAAATCGCAACGGCCAATCACCATAATATATTGAGTGCTAGCAGTCGAAAAGTTGCAGTTCCTATTAGCGGTGAAAGCGTGCCAAAATTCTAATTCTAAAAAGCTCATTCTAAGAACTTATTGAACTACCTGTATATATATATATATATATATATATATATATTTACCGACACATTATATATATATATATATATATATATATAAGTTGCCGCACTCTTCGATTTGAACCCTGTTGCATCAGGAATGTGCTCATCAGGTTAACGGGAAGCAGATGTGAGGTCATGCTCGGCAGAACGCGAATTTGTGTTACCGATGGCAGGCGATATTGCGCCATTTTCGAAAAAGGCACGAAAATCAGCTATACCGTCCGTACTCTCCGCAAACAACTTGAGTCTAGATTTCAATTTTGTTTTATGACAGCCTACAGACGGTTTAGCGGCAAAAGCCAACAGACTGCGTGCTTCGTTTCTTCTCTGAGGGGAACACATTCACCATAAATGCAAGCATCAATTGCGGCAACGATCGCTGGACCGCCCACAATCCATGTCCCCATTGTTGGAAAGAGCAAATTTCCGGCTAGTGTTACCTTTCTGAGTGTGATGTCTAGTGAATAGGACGCTATGCCGCCGTCAGAAAGGTGAAGCCATTACAAAAGGAGTTTACTTGCGTGTTCTACAAAGTGTCGTAAAACCGTGGACACGTAAAGCGTCTAAGAGGCTGTCGTAAGTGTTCCAGCAAAATGACGATCAAGCTTACAGGAATGTCTATCTAAGTATATAAACATGTTTTGGGAAAAAACGACGTAAACGATCGCCAAACTGCCCCGATTTGGTTTGATCTGTTGAACTACTACTATGTTTGCGGCCTGATTGAATGAAAGTCTAGCAAGCAGCGACATGTTATCGTAGACCCGCTCATTGCCGCTATTAGGAAAACATTCACCACAATTAGGAAACATTCATCGCTATTAAGAAAACATTCACAAGCTTGTATGCTTTTATGCGCTTTGAAGCCCACATTGAAAAATCGTGCGTTATACGCGTCCGCGATGGCTGCATTGGATACAAACGTTCGTTAGGAGTTCTCCGTTAGGAGTTATCCGTTAGGAGTTATGCAACAAAAAACTAGTTCCGGACGCAGTTCCTCTTGCGGTTTGCTGAGCTTCTTTGGAACCCTTTACGCGCAAGCCCTCTGGTAACCCCACCTATCGTATACAATTATCCACACTGTGTAAAGCCGGCCCCCATCATTACTGCTTCGTACTAGCTAGTTCACCTGGTCGTTGAGCCCGGCCGTGATTACCGTGTTTGTCTGGCCGGGTCTCCAATCATCACAAGTCAACACTTCCGGCCTTCACAGAAACGGGCACTCTACTCATTCACTGACGGATGATATGGACGCGATGTCAGGAATGTAAGGCCCTCACACGTGTACATGAATGCAACACATTTAGTTTTCGATTCGTCGAACCACAAGCAAAAAAACGACCTACGTGTCATATGTTTGCGGCGTGCAACGTTCTCAAATGTTTACCTAATTCGTAAATCCAAGAGGCAATCACTTTAAGACACCTTATACAAATGCCTCGTGTTGCCAGTAAAGATAAATAGCCATATCCTTCGAAGCTTTACCAAGTTAGTGCATACAGTAATACATCATTGCTTATAGTGAAAAAAAAAGGTACCAAGAAAAGGGCGTTATATATGGGATTTTTTATAAGCAATATAGGGAATCGTAGAGCGCGTTGAAGCAAATATTTTCCAATGGACCGTGATCTCTGAGATGCCTTGTTTTAGAGTCCGAATGAAATTACAAAAGTCTATAACAATGGTGGCGCCGCTTAGAAGATAATTCAAAAATTAAAGTTCTGTTATTAGCGTTCACATCCAATATCGCGAAATCATAACTCTATGATAATTTACAACGGTGACATATACGTGGCGCACTTTGGTACCAAATCTATGGCGATCCCATCCGTGGTTACGGAGTAGTTAAAGTTTTCCGGCGGGCATGACAAGATTAAGTGCGTGCATAAATGACCTAGAGTGATTTATCTGAATGAGGGGTCATTTATGCGTGCACTCAATCTCGACACGCTCTCCGAAAAACCTTAATTACTCCGCAACTACGGATCGGCTCGCCATAGAGTTGGCACTTTGAGAACCGTCATAAAATGCAGATTTACCTGTATGTGTTGGTTTTGAGCGCTGTGATCAGCTGTAAGGTTACGATTTGTTTGGTGTTCAATGGTTAGTTTCTGTATAAGAGAACTGGTTGTCCCTTAATCGCAAAATTTGTGCTCCTATTTCAAGCAACAACATGAATGCTAAAGATTTCTGTCATTTTATTCGCACTCTGAAAGAAGACTTCTCGGAGACACTATTCCATTGAAAAATATGTTTTGCTTTAAAATATATCAGTTTTGTATTATTAGTTATATATATATATATATATATATATATATATATATATATATATGGATGCTCGACGTCCTACATATAAATATGATAAACGGTAATCCGTATTGAGCGAGCGAATTCTGCCCTTAGAATCCTAACCCGGCCGTTACAGAAGCTGCACTAAAACTGTCATGTTGTTATAAATTACGCGCCCTGACAGACAGGTTTGCGCCTGTCGGCGTACGCAGGGAATTGCACTTACTACGCTCCCTTTGTGCGGCATATAAACCATGCTTTTCCGGAGAAGGCAACTATACTAACGAGCAACTTCTATTACGACGGTGCGCTGACGTTACCACGGACACCCTAGATAATTTTAGATATCAAGGATTAACAATCAAGGAACAATCGGTATCCCTGACTGGTTAGCTCTATGTACACCTGAAGTGGCAGTGTTTAGAGTGACCTCAGACCCCTGGAAAGACCCTCAAAGAACGCGTTCGGACATTCCCTCTCCTCCAGGGCCGCAAACGATATTGAAGGCAAAACTCAGCGGTGTCGCAGTTCTGCACGCTACTTACCAATGCATCCAGACACGTGCGACATTTGTCTCTTTTCTTATCGCTCTTCTATGACGTTCACGGCCGTGAGTAGCACTTCGAAGTGCGTCACGGTGGGAGACGCGACCCTTGTTAACTTGTCAAGCATTGTCGAGCCCACATAACTCGCCATCAGGTGCACGTACTGACACACCCGGCGCATTCAGCTGTGTAGGTTCAGATAGCCCGTAGCCTCTTTGTTCTGCTATTTATAATTCGTAGAAGATTTCGACAATTCCGGATGCACACGCTGGCAGCTAGCAGCAACTAGTGTGAGACTCACCCATCCACTCAAGACATATTCCCTTCGAACCTAGGGGGTGGAATACGTATCGCACTACACCAAAACCGTGAGTCGGGGGAGTCTCAGCTATCTATTGACTTTCGGTGTCTAAGCCAGCCTGTCCTCTCCGGTGAGGAAGCCTCGTAGACCAACGAGTACTCAGCAAAAACAAAACATGTGCAAAGATACGAACAAAGTACTGCACCCTCTTCCTCTTTCTCTCGCTATCCTTCTCCCCTTTCTCTCTCTCTCTCTCTCTCTCTCTCTATCTATATATATATATATATATATATATATATAAATATATATGTGTGCACGCGTATATGTATTTATGTAGACCTTGTATATCTATATATATATATATATATATTTAATATGCATTCTCCACATCCTTTCTCATATGATCAATAGGCACCCCTCGAAGCAAAATAATTTTTTACGTTTTAGAGTATGGTGCGTTTAAGGACACCTGTATTAATAAATAAATCGAATAGACTAAGCGTTAAGTATCGAGTCGACAAAATCAAAGAGGATAATATATATAATCAAGAAAACTTGATTGAATTAAATTATTTAAATTTCATGTCTCACCAAATTAAATCTATACTATAGCAAACTGGAACTAGTTTGGTCCAAAGCAAATATGTTTTACAAAAGATTGACAAGATATAAAAAAAGTATTGAAGTACACGCCACGAACCGGCATTGTTAACGGTGTTGTTTGAGTGCAATAACGGCCATCTTACGAAAAACCAGTCCCAGCCCTAATTTTTAAAGGATCACACCCGCTTGAATACTTCAACCAAACTAAAGGTTGTTCAACACATCGATTAGGGAAATTTAGATGGTAATTGCACAGGTTTCCGAGAAAAAATACACCAAAATGTCTTTTTTTCTTGGAACGTTCAAACGAAACCTGTTAAGTCTGTTAACAAATCAGTTTAAAAAATCTCCTAAATATCTGTAATTTTCCGCCGAGCCACGTAAAGGTGAAATATGTACAATATCTCTCGCTTTTAATGAGGATCTGTGGAAATTGGAAGCAATCAAAGCAGGTCGTATGCGACAGTTGACAGTTGCCGAGAACTACTCACGTCTGAAACCAACACCAATACAGCCCTAAATCACCATTATTTATTTGTTACCGTTTAGCAGAAGCAGAGTGAGTTCGTCCTCCAATTGGCCAGTCCGTTTCACACCGGAGAGCACTATTGGGCTCTATCTCCTGGTCGGTTTTCTTCAAGCAGAACGGTTCCTGAATGCTGGCGAATTCCCACCAATCGGTTCCGCCCGGCTGGCAGTCCTTTCTCCTTCGGCACGTCATCAAGGGAGAAACGTCTAACACCCATTAATTAGCGGAGCCGCCATCGACTGAGGGTGTTTGACGCACCACCACCTACTCAAGCCTTCAGTGGCTGGTTGCTTACCTAAATGTACTAAAAACAATCATTTTAGTGATTCTTAACAAGCATTTTACTGACTGGTCTAATGCATCGCAACGTTCGGGCGTAATCGGCCGTTCCTTGCTGGGTCACACATGCAGTACAGTAAAGTAACGTATACGGTATTATTATTAATATAAAGTTTGTCCAAGCTGTTCGGAGTTTTTATTATATTATTAATTATTTATTGTTGCAATAGTTTTTGCCGTTTTGGTATCCACTCGTTTTGGAGGCTTGCAGCGACCTCTAGGCAACGTTAGCATGTGATGGGGTGATACGTTTATGATAAAGCGGATATTACTACATCAGTCGGAAGGCTCTGTTTGGCGCCAAAAGCTTAGTCACTTTCTGAGAAGGCGGGGAAGTGGTGAATCGAAAAGTTCCGAAATCATTTTAACGCTGCGTTTCCACCATTTTCGAGGACGACGCAACCAACAACTTAACAAATTTAAGCAAACTTGACTCTAACATTCGTGAAGTGATAACGCTCATAAGCTCGAGAACACAAAAGAGGCTCTTGTTTCACCAAGACAACGAGCGGCTTCATAAGAGTAAGACTTTATAAAAATCAAAAGAGGCTGGGAACTTATTGAACACCCAGCTTACTCTCCGGATCCTGCACCTTCAGACCGTTATTTATTTCCGTCAATTTAAAGCCTTTTGACTGTCAAAAATTATCATTTTTTGAGGAAGTTTATAATAAAATTCAACGGTTGTCCCCTGGACACAGGACTATTACAAAAGAAATATCAAAATGCTGGTTGATCGCTGGCAAGATGCCATTGGAAAAAAGGAAAGACTACATTGATGATTGAGCTAATCCGCATTATCTTGCAAACTTGAGTTTTTGCTTTAGGCAAAAAAAAACAGCAAGAACATTTGCATCAACAACTATAATTTTTGCGTTACAAGTATATTAATATATATATATATATATATATATATATATATATTTTTTTTTCTTTTTTATGTATATAAATATAATATTTGAACAAACCCTAGTGGTTGGCCACAACAGATAATGTTATCTGTAGCGGCCAATCGACCTTCCCGGTGAAACTAGATTGTTTTCGTATTCGGTGCGTTTACTTGCCGCCCCAGTTTGTTGAAACAAATCCACTAGTAGGTGGTGGAGGGCTTCGTCAAATTCATTTACAAAGTCGATGAAGGCTGCATACAAGTGACCTCCGGGTTTTGCCAAAACCCGCTTAACCTCAGAATAGAGTACGTGGGTGTCATCTCATTTCTGAATCGAATTGTTTCGGAGGAAGGGCCTTCTCCATGGTTAGAGACAGTATATACGACCATCTTGGCAAATATGTGTTTAACAATGCGTTCCGACGCCATACTCCGACGTCGATTTAGATCGTCTACATCAGCACTGTTTTTCCCAAAAGTACGCGTCCCCCTTCTCTAAGTATCTGTGTAAAAACAGAGAGGCGGCCAATCAGTGCATCTGTCGACTCTGCCCAATGCCCGAGGTAGACCCCATATGGGCCACTTCTTATTGGGCGGGTGCGTGGTGCGGAAACAATCTTTGACGGGCAAATTTATGAACTGGTGTTCTAACTTGGACATATTAATATAGCACCTACCGGTCTATCTTGCCCATCATCGGGAAGCCTTGCCAACAGCCTTGGAACCCTCGTATCTCGTCGAATGCATTGTTCTCCGAAGAAAGGTTTCTGTTAGGAATATAATGCCCCTTCTTTTGAGCAAACGTACTACTGCTAATTTTAGTTCTCCCCGATAAATCTTTGCACTTCTACAGCATTATTTTGCAAATGCTATTGGCGCCATGAAGTTTTCGCAACTGTTAAAGGCCTCACTGCAGAACTGACAAATCCTGCCCATGGGTAGTCTCTTTGCTAGCGCTATTCTGAGATAGCGGAGCTCCCAGCCATTGCCGAAAACTAACACCAGTTGGCCATAAGGAACTTTTAAAAACATTGTCAAAATCATTATAATTTACACAGATGACGAAATCTGTTTTAGAAGCCCTAGGGTTTTAACAGGCACGCACTCCAACTTACCTTTTGGCTAGTCAACCACGCATCTGCACTGTCGACGTTGTTCGCTTCTAACCTTCCACGCGAGGAGCCTTCATACGTAACACACGATTTTTACAAAGTATAAGCTCACCCAAATCTATATTTGCATTTCCCGAATGTAGTGGCTGTTGCTTCCTTTTTATGCGGGCTACCTCTCCACCTTCTTCAACGGTTCCCCTTTTAGAGAAAAGGCATGCCTTGGCCCCTGGCCTCTGCCATGCCTTTCAGGACTGTCGGCGAGCTTCCGCTTTCTGTAGGGGGGCCGTTTCTAGGGTATAGACGTGGCCGTTATTAAACTCCATCGCGGCTGGCTGCGGCTGTTCAGCAGCGGCACCGTCGTCAGCTGACGAAGCTTTTACGGAGCTCATTTACACCGCCACTGTGCTGTTTGTTGACTATATTGGTCAGCATTGCCGATGCCGGCGCGTTCAAACAACGTCTGCTTCTACTGGCAGCTAGCAACAGCAAATGTGGAGCCCTTAAACCCACTAAAACCGATACACTCCTCATCCCTCCTAAGGTCCGGAATTGAATTGGCGTACTTCGGCAACCATGGAAGGGGGGGGGGGTGTGCCAATGCTCGCCTGCCCTGAGAAGGTGCATCGAAATCATAGCTGCTTTTTCCGCTTCCACTCTCGGCTTCTCCTCTCGACCACCCCTAAGAATGCGTTGTTCTAGTCTCGCTCTTCTGAGCACTTCCAGAGTTGACTTAAGTTTTATGGCCGCATCTAGGTAGAGTCATCTCTTTGCCCTGCCGGTGCTAACTTTTATCATGAAGTAAACAATTAATTGGTATATCAGCACTGATCTCGTTGACCTTGCGGTGTCCCTAGAGATGCAACGAGTACATCTTCGTACTAACAATTTAAGTCAGTAACGAATTGTGGCGTACTCATTTTCAGCGAGTGTTCCCATTATGGGCCTCACCTGAGTCCACACACTATAGTTTCAGTGGCTTCTTGTGCCAAGGCAAAGTCCAAGTTCCCATCTATTTGCCCTCTGTGTTTTTGCTCTGTCAGAGCATCCCTACTCAACAGCGTTGATTTGCGTTCGACGGCACCAGTGACATAACACGTGACTGCCGCTGTTGTTGCTTCTGGCGCTGCGTCTGTATGTGTATCTTTTTTTAAGTTTGTGTTTTTTAAGTTTGTGTCAGAGCAGTTTCGTCCTCTGATCAGGCCGCTACTGGGATAAGAGTCAAACTGGCAGACGCTATCTCCAGCTCTGCCGCACACAAATCGCGTTGGTAGTGGCAAGACAACCAATGCGCAGAAAATTTGTATACAATGTATCTCATCCTGAACTGGGGGCACCCTTAACCGGTGGACACCCAGGACACCGACAGGGCATTGCAGCTCCTCCATTAGCGCTTGGTGACAGAAATGACAAATGGCCACTGCCGACCATATTGCGGAACTACATACGAAACACTGTGCACCCAGCTGGGCACCACCATATTGTATATATGCGCAATAAGCTCAGTCTTTGCATTGTTCTAAAAGACCCTGACCGATACGCGCTTTGTGTATTAAAAAAAAATTGAGAAATTCTTTAAACATATTATAAAACGGCAATCTTGATTAGAAATAAGAAACAATAGGCGGGCAAACGAGAAAAAGAGAGATGGATATAGAGGGCTCTACTTCAGGTCGGCCTCGGGGCCTACTTTAAGAAAGGCGATTCATCTGAATACGTACGCGGTATAAAGAGCAGAAATAGTTAGCACCTAGTAAGGCGAGCGTTTTACTCTTTGTTTTATATAGTAAATTTAAAAGTAAGCGCAGGTATGCATCTGGGATTTAGTAGGAAGACCGGGGCAGAGACGATATAGGTGTACTGTGATGCAAATGATCTATATTGGTGACAAAAATAATAAGGTATGGTCCTACTCATCCTTAGAACTGGGTCCGCTTGTTTCTACTTTGAAACAGGGTAGCTAGTTCGATTTGGCGGCGTGCGATGGCACGTTAAAAAGTACAAACAGCACTTATAGAGGTCGGCGACTCGAGAGCGCCAAGCACGCAAAAGCGCGTCAACTCAAGCAGATGGCTCTACAAAAAATGATAGTTAAACTCAACTTTAATAAAATGAAAATATACAAAATGTTCGATTATCGCAAAGGAACGCTCCAAGACTTCTACAGTGGCACGGCTACCGAGACCCCTCAATTCTCGCTTGACCAACAGATGTAACCGTAGATTCTAAAACCGGTATCCAACAGGGAGATTCACTAGGGCAGCGTTATTTTATCCTGGCATTTCTTATTCGATGTCAAGTCTGCAGATCCGCTTTAATGCTTGGTACTTTTTTTCTAGGGGTGGAAAATGCATTTACGCACACCCGCCAATAGAACGGCGGGTAGAGTGGCACTAAACGCAAAGGGGGGAGAGTACATGACAAACTCTAATCCGAGCGCACTACCTACTACCCCCCCCCCCCCCGAGCCCTTTCCTAGGTTCAGGAGGGGGAGTCTTATGTTGGTCCTGCTGGGTAAGTCAGGGGGCCTCCGGGCGACAAATCGCGCCGGCAATTATTCTCCGGCCGGATCTTTTTACGCATGAACCCATCGAGATATTTTAGGCCAGCACCCCGGTTAGTGGTCGAATCGATCATGTGCGCAACGATCATCTGCGCGGTAGATGCCCGTGGAATTAACGGTGAGCTATTCCGGTACGCAGACAACACCGCACACGCCTCAATGGTGTGCGGGGCATCATCGGGGATCCCGGCGTCGCAGAGAACGCATATGTCCGTCGCTGAGTTCCCGATCTTCATCATGTACGCCAGGAACTGTTTATGTCCGCTCAGCGCCTGGGCAGTGTAGTATGTCATTGGTCCCTGTGTCGTATACCACTTGCGCAAGTCCGTGATGATGGAGCGCGTCTACGTGCCTCTCGTGTCTATGGCAGGCGGGTGGGTCCACATATCCGCCCAAGCCGCGAGTGTGGCTTCTCGAGTCTCGGTCCGCGGTATCTCCCAGTTTAATCTCCGCCTATACCTCTCTTCCGCCAGCATGACCCATGAAAGGGGGCATGCAAAAATAAGCAGGACATCCGTGGAGACCGTCCGGTACGCCCGTATTGTCACACCCCGTTGGGAGCAGCGCAGGACGTGGCGAGCCTTGGCCGCCATGAGTGCTAGCCGCCCACAATCCCCCCACACTGGCGCGGCACAGGGCGCGAGCGACCGCTTCTGCAGCAGCATCTGGTCGGCGACGTTTGAAATCGGACGCGCCTCCCTCCCTGGGTAGTATACGGGCCAGGTTGGCCGATATCCTTGCCACCTTTTGCGTAACGCGCCTGATGTGTGGTAGGCCAGTTATACCTGTATCCAGGGTAAACCCTAGGTACTTGGCGTGGCGGGACGGCATAAGAACGTGCCCGTTGAACTCAAGGGATATAGGCCCTATGCGCCTGTGGCCGGTTAGAAAGCAGTCCTCGGTTTTTTAGAATAGTCCATGTGCGGGGTCCATGTGCGGGCGGTGACCAATAGTGCAAGAGCATTTGCGTACGCGATTGTCTTTACCACGTCTGGTGCCAGGATAACGCAATCCTGGGTGGTTATGCGGACGCTACGACAAACCAATACATCGAGAAACCGGCAGAGCTGATACTTAAGATGTGTAGTGTTAACTACAGGAAGCAATGTACTGGAGCGAGAGAAAGCCATGCAAACAATATTGCGAGCATTTCCCGGAATAATTAATTCAAACAGTCCTGGACGTTCTCGGTGCTTGAGTCGTAGATCTTTTGTACAAAACAAGGAGCTCTGGTAAGATTCCGCCAACGTTTGACAACTAAGGCACCTGCAGGCAGCCATTTGTTTGAGAAGGCACATTCGTGTTTTCTCAAGATTTAATTTGTTATTACCGAGCAAGGTAAATGCCGGAGTGTTTAAAAATCAGCCATGACATGAAAAAAACGTACACGGGCATTAGCCTTACGGAAAAACAAATCCTTTGCAAACTGTCATGCGTTGCCCATACCTCGCAGATAAAAAAAGTTGGCAAGCACCCCCGATTTTTAAGTATATCGAACTCCTTGCTGCTCTTAACGAGGCTTATTCAAGGCGAGGTGATGAATCTTAGTTTGGAGGGGAACGCATGGAAATGAGCAAGCCTTTAAATAGATCTTGGGGCTCTGTTATCAAATGTGTGTGGTATCAGAAGGGAATCGACTCTAACTGTCTACACCCGTTGAGCTGCCTTAAAGCTGCAGGCTTACAAGGCCTTCGGTGCATTGAAGATATGCCGCGCGGATTTACAACAACCTTCTTAAAGAGCATCCCCGCCGCATTCACAACAACCTTCTTAGAAAGCATCCCCTGTCCCAACAGACCGCGAACAAAAAGCTCCAGCTATGTTTTATGGAAACTGCTGTATTTAAATACCAACAACTTAAGTTTTAAGTTGACTATATCGATTTATGATATTGTAAGTCCTGTGCAACAATCATATTTAACTGCAAATAATACTAGGCGACATACACGTGGACAGGTATATACGAGGTGTGTTCAAAAAGTATCGCGACTTTTGTGTTTTTTCAAAAATTATTCATTTATTCATGAATATCTATTTTGTCCCCTTCAAAGTAATCCCCATGAGATATTATACACTTGTGCCAACGGTTTTTCCAATCTTCGAAGCACTTCAAAAAACCATATTTTTTTATCTTGTTCAGCTCCTCCTTCGATGCCGTCTTTATCTCGTCAAGCGTAGCGTAACGTCGTCCTTTCATGGGCCTCTTCAGTTTAGGGAACAAGAAAAAGTCACAGGGGGCCAGATCTGGGGAATACGGTGGCTGCGGCATCATTAGTGTGTTGTTTTTGGCCAAAAACTCGCGCACAAGCAACGATGTGTGAGCAGGGGCGTTATCGTGGTGCAAAAGCCAATTTTTGTTCTTCCACAAATCCGGGCGTTTCTGGCGGATTGCTTCGCGCAAATTGCGCATAACTTGCAGGCAATATTCCTTATTGACCGTTCTACCCTGTGGCAAGAACTCATGATGCACCACGCCCCTGCAATCGAAGAAAACTGTCAGCAAAACTTTCACATTCGACCGAACTTGGCGCGCTTTTTTCGGTCTTGGTTCGTGCGGCAGCTTCCATTGAGATGATTGAGCTTTGGTTTCCACGTCATAACCATAAACCCACGATTCGTCACCAGTTATGACCCTCTGGAGCAAATTTGGGTCGTCGCGGACAGAGTCCAACATCTCATTAGCAATGTTCATGCGATGCTGTTTTTGGTCGCAATTGAGCAATTTTGGTACGAATTTCGCGGCGACCCGTCTCATGCCCAAATCATTGATAAAAATCGAATGGCACGAGCCAATCGATATGTTTAGGTCGTCAGCAACTTCTCTAACGGTGATTCGACGATTGGCCAATACCATTTTCTCCACTTCATTAATTTTTTCGTCTGTTGTTGAAGTGCTCGGGCGTCCGGCACGCTCTTCGTCGTTCACATCTTCTCGGCCTTCTGAGAACATTTTGTACCACCGATAAACGTTGCTTTGGTCCAAGGTAGCTTCTCCGTATGCCACAGTCAACATTCGGAATGCATCCGCGCACTTAATTTCGTTTTTCACACAAAATTTGATACAGGTTCTTTGATCCATTTTTTTGAATAGGTAAAAATCGAAGACGATCCAAAACACGTGCAAGCAAAGCAGTTGTCAACAATTAAGTGAACATTCAAAATGGCCGAGCTTGTCGGCATAAGTGAGAGACATGAGTACCAACATAACGCCACAAAAAAAAAGAAATTCGAATATACGTAACCCGCGAAAATTCAAAAGTCGCGATACTTTTTGAACACACCTCGTATACGTATATATACGTATATATATAGGTTTGCTCCGGTTTTGCTCATGAGCTTGCGCTACATACCATGCAACATAGTGTCAGACGCCCCAGCGATCCCTGCGCTACCGCTCAAAGTAGAACCAGCGCTCGGGACGCATGAGCGTCGGTTCTACTTTGAACGATGCATGAGTTGTAAAATTAATAAAATAATTTGTTCAGATATGACCCAAGGCAGGGTTTTTACTCCGCGAGACAGGCTGTAGTTCCCAGTGACAAACTGTACCCCAAGCAGAGATAGAAAAGTCGTGGTCAACGGAACAGTCAGTGGAGCTCAGATCTGCTTAGCGAGCTCGTGAAAAGGGCAAGCTCGATCAGCTGCCAAAGCTCGGGTCACCCGAGCTTCGGCAAATGCCCCTGTTACTCAGAGATTTGAGCAGCAGAGTAACGAAGCGTCAAGAATAACTCGGATGGAAAGCCTGAGCCAAAATCCAAGACCTACGCGGCATGGAAGGAGGAAAAGATCAAGTATTAACATTGATAACCAGAAATATACACTCTTCAGGGATCATTTTGGTATCAAATGAATGATGGTACAATTTGTAATATTAATGCTGTAAGCAGGTTATGCAATATTGTCAGTAGCAGGAGCATTGCGAAAATTCACGAAGATGCTAGTCAGTGCCTGTTGTGCGTTGTAAAACATAATAAGCTCTTGTCGCGTTATTCATAAAAGTGCAAAATAGAGACTATAACTCCCAGCAGACTCTAACTTCATATATATATATATATATATATATATATATATATATATATATATACGCATGTGTGTAAGAAGCTTGCGTTTATGTTTACGTATGTGTTTATGAAAGGGAACAATAATGCATAATGCACAACCTTATTTCTGGGTAGTATGGGGCTTTTGCAGCTACTAAAAACCTGGTGGTTTCCTAACCTACATTTTCGGGATGTTTATTTTATTAGATTTCGATATCCTATCTAAGGAAGCCGCTGATTATGAGATCTGGACCTCTTGACCTCGTCCACGACGCTGGTGTTTCTCGTCTCGCCTAGTCCACTTAGCCTTCCAGCTCTTCAGAGTATTATTTTTGGATCGTTATCTCTAAGTGCCTGATCCGTTAGTATTACTCCTAGGCATTGGCCTGCTTGTTTATCCAAATGATGTGGCCGTCTACGCGGATAGTTCCCAGCCAGTCCTTTCATCCAATAAGCCAATCCAGTTTCCGGCAGTGCTTTCTTCTAATAAGCAAACGCTCCTCGCTCTGTTCCGACGTTACCATTAGGTGGTGAGTCTTCAGCCACCGGTTAGTCCTCTCTAAGACGTCATTTGCTCGGACCTCCAGTAGCTACGCGTTTCCTGTGGTGACTGAGATTGCCAGGCCATTATTATAGACGTCAAACTCAATCTCGCGCGACCTGCTCATCTCCAGTCTGTCGTACGCTAGGTTTCATTAAAAAATGTAATATATTGGCAGTTACTAAGGTTCTCCTCGTATTCGATTCCCAGTCTACTATTGTGTGGGCTGGGTCAGCGGCGCTAATTGTGAGGTCGATAGGGACCTTCTGGCATTTACAGGCGAACTTCGCTGTTCCCTTCGGGTTAATCACCAGAGGGTTCTGTTCGGCAAACCATTCCATCAGGTATTGTTCCCTAAACTCAGTGTGCCTGCTTCCCCAAATCACAGCAGCCCACTGCAGACTCCTCGGATATCGCCCAGATAACGTACTACCTGGCAAAAAGCTGACGCCCGTAAAGGCACCCGGCCCCGATGGCTTTTGAAAAACGGAACGTACCCGTAGAAGAGGGCGCACCTCGCTCTTATTCCAAAGCCCCAAAGCCGTCCTCTACTTCCTATAGATCAATTTAACTACTAGACACAATAGGCAAACTGTTTAAAATTGTAACAACAGAGCGCCTAAATGCTGAGATCATTTAGGCGCTCATTCGTTCTTGTCATCCTTCTCGATGAAAGACGCTTTTCATACAGCAAACTGAGGGGGGGGGGGGGTAATTAAGAAAACGCTGGACCATAAAAGCACCTTACCTTTGGCCGATAATTTCTTCTTACTTGACCGACAGGTACTTCATAAATTGGCAAAGCAGCACAGTCTGTTCCTGGCCCAGTTCTAGAGAACCTGGCCTACGGTGTCCCGGAAGGTGTGGAAACCGTCGCGCATGCCGACGATCTCACCCTCCTTATCACGGCTCGCCAAGAGACAACACTGGAAAGATTGCTACCCTATCCGGGTAAAGGGGACTGCCAGGTAATTTAAAGCCTTCTTGGATACCGGTCCTATGGGTACTCCGCATATTAAGCATATCGTCGCCAAAGCCAGCAAGGGCGCCCAGAACCTGGCCAGGATTGTCGAGTGGGAAGGAGGGGGTCCAAATGGGTGCCACCGCGGCGCAGCGCGAAGTGCCTGCCCCTCGGGCCTACCGGGCGTACCGCAAGCTGCACGCAGGGCCGGTCCTCGTCCCGGCCTGCCAGCACCCCCAAAATATCTTGGCCCGTGAAAGAAGTAAGCGTAGGACGGCGCGACGAACTTCACGCAAGCCCGAGCGGCAACGCTTGATGCGTGGGCGCACAAAGCGACCCGGTCTAGACGGCCCGTGTCTAGAGTGCCCCGGGCCATCTAGACCCGGTCGCTTGTACCGGGCCTCCGACGTTGGTATGACGGGCCGGGGGCCACTTATGTACTTTCCGGTCCAGGTCCTTACGGGCTTCGGCCAATTCCAAACTTACGTGGTGCCGATTGGGAAGTCACAAGTCGGGGCAGCCGAACGACGTTGACTCTACGGTCTTGTTCTACTTGACGTATTGCTATGCGGGGGGTTGACACGCGATATTGTCGGTCACATGAAGGAGGATGGGCGGCAGGGTCTATTTTTAGACGTTATTATGCGCGAGCATGCAAGTGCGTCGCATGGCGAGCGTCCATCGTGTAGTCTAGGTGAGGGTGCTCCGCAAGGTGCTATGGCAACCCAGCCCTCGGTTGAACGGTTCGACTCATTACCTCGGGTTCATGAGCTGAGATCCATGTGAGCTTAAGGCTTCCCGTTCACGGGTGAAGTTCACGGTTCATACATTTCAGAGACTGAACTCTGTGGGGGGAGAGGATTGAGGTTTCTAGCTGGTGCAAGTCCCACACTAAGTGCTGTTTGTTATCAGTACCAATAGTGCAGTAGTATTTCCAAACATTGCGTATAAAAAAAGCCTAAATACAGTCTCAGCCTGTCTAGTGGTGCCGCTTAGAGATTATGTGCGGCTTTGCACCTATTGAGATAAACCTGCAGGACTAAAGCATCCGTAGTTGGACGAGTTTCCCTGTTTCGCTGTTACCGTCGTCGCTGAATTTGCCACTAAGACTGTGGATGAAATGGGCAATTTTGTTGCGTCTTTCTTACTCCTTCTTGCAGCCATTCTCCTACGTTTCGATGTTTGCCCTAGTCTCCTGGCACCATTGTTCGGTCATTTCTTTCAGAACGGTAGATCTATCTGCTTTCGGCGCAGATCGTCCACATCTTTTCTGTAGACAGAACACGCCATTAAATTCATGGAGTGCCCTGCTAAAGAGTATACGTAGCACTTTCTCGTTTCAGCGATGCAGTTACTCGCTATATGTCCAGTGGCTCCGTAGCGATAGCATCTGCGGTCTCGGGCTACTTTTTCTCTACAGTTCTTTGCTGTATGGCCCATTCATTCGGTCGCCCAGCACGTGGACCATCTCATACTTAGACGTCCTCTTTTCAGTAGAACCTCCTTAATCTTTTTATATGTAAAACAAATGACTTAGTTCGGATTAAGTTAAACATTATAAATGATTAAATAAACAGATTATAAACTAAGTTAAAAGCCGACGTAGTCTATCTCTTATTACATTTAACAGCTCACGTCATTAATGGGCATTTTTTTGAGATTTTTGAGCAAGGAGTCAAATGTTGGTAAGCCTAATTGCATGAAACAGTCCCTTCAGAAGGTATGGCCTTTGGCCAGTGTTATGGTTTGAAGTTCGGCAAATCAGTTTTGGTGAACATACCTCAATGCCAGAAAGCTGTGTTGATGTATGGGTTCCGCATATGCTACCAAAAGTGACACGATAAACCGCCTAAACACCTGCGCCCTTTGACTTGAAAAGCAAAGCGCATATTTTTTTAAAAAAATCGATTACCGGCATTGAGAATGGGATCGTCTAGAAGAACAGTCGAGGTAAGATACTAGGAGAACCACCGTTGCGAAATTAAACTGATTTTGGTTGAGGGTGGGTAAAACTTGTCACATCGGACATGTAGCATATAGCTGCTTTCGTTTTAGTAACGGGCCCATTTTTTATTATAGCAGTAACCAAGCGATCTAAAAATGCGTCTTTGTCACAGCGAACAAGAAAGGAAGTGCACACTCAGACACGCTTAAAGCTTGTATCGCTCATTTTGTGAGGCACCTATTTGCAGAGCTTATAAGTGATTCAAAGTTTTTGAAGTGCTCTTGAAATGACTGACCTGCATATGCCCTGTTTCTTTTTAAGTCTTTTAATAGTCAGGCATTGTGCTGAATTTGTAAGCGCACATACCGCGCATGACCGATTAAATTAAGTGCCTGCGTCTGTTACTTACTGGGGTTAGAGCTATGTCGTACTATATTCTTATATGTATTACCATATGCGTACACATGTCAGGCGCTCGCACGTTTATAGTTTCCCAGGCGTTCCCATCTTGGTTGGCAGGAATGCTGTAATTCATGGTTCCAACAGCAACATTATTGAAGCAACATTGATAGATAACTTAGATATCACGCACCAAGTTATACGTAATAGTCGTTACATGTGCAGAGGTAAAAAAAAACTAGCAAAAACGGTCGCAGAGGTAAGAAAACGATAAAAACTACCATCGTTCTACCGTCTTCTGGGTGCATCGCTAAAACGACGAGCAGCCGGTGTTCGTAGGCAGCAAAAAATCAATGATGTTGTTCGAAAAAAATTTAGACGCAATTTAACAATGATATCTAATTTCTCGTACCAAGTAGAGCTACCGCTGTTGAAGTTGCTGCTGAGGCAGGTCATACAGTATTCACGAGATCTTCCTCTTGGGGTTCTTCTGCTTTTTCTCCTTTCTCGATATATATATATATATATATATATATATATATATATATATATATATATATATATATATACGTATATATATTAGCCTGGGAGGCCGTTTTCGCGACATGCTGCGAATATTTGAGCTTCGACGCGACTTCCATTCGCACCGAGGGCAGCGACGAAAAAGCCGAACCCCGCACGATGCAATGCCTGGGCTCAGCATGAGCCAAAATGTCAAAAGCAGCAATCGCGGATGTAGAATTTGCGAACGAGCAGCAAAAAGGTCTTCGACGACGTTTCTGGTGATTAGAAGAGGTAGAGACAGGCAATCGCGCGTCCGATCCTATATCATCTGCTCGCAGGCGGCAGCGGCATCACGTCGGGGAATCGGCCGAATCCCTTGCCCGCGCCGATCTCAAAGATCCAGCCATCCATCCACTCATTCACTACTGCATTGATCGATCCAATGGATATCCGAGAGCTGCCGGGTCGCAGGCAAGCCTCGCCGGGGCTGGCTGAAGGTGAGGGGTATGGGGGAACGGGGAACGGGGAACGGGGAAGGGGGAGGGGGTGGCAGCATATTCAGGGCTGCAATCGGCAAGCACGCTGGCAGTAGCCAATGTGTGGCAATGCGTCCTAACAAGCGAGGCGCACAGCCAGCGCACGACTTCAGTTCAGTAGCGGTACGAACCCCCCGCCGGGCCGCCGGGCTGCCTGCGGGTCGCTCGCCTGGCGTACGAGAGAGCGAGATGTGATACATAATTTAGGCCATAAGTACAACTTGTGCGGAGGACGAAACGAACTTGGCCGTCTGTCCGTCGAACTGGCTCACCTCCTTCGCCGGTCGCCGCTGGATAGCGCGGTCGTCGATCGGCCGAACTCGCTTGGGCGACTCTCAAGTGTGAGGTTCTCCCTGGCATCTACAGGACACAATCACTAAACTTCGATACGAGGTGACGGCAGCGTCGGCAGTACCATCGATGATGCCCAGTCGCGCGGGCTCCGACTGAGTTCAGCTACTCTCGCCGATCCTCTCGGCTGTTCTCTCGGTCACCGACCGTCCCAAGGGGGTTTGCCAAGCGGCCAGTTTCGTTTCAGCCGGCAGCCAGCACAACCCCCCCCCCCCCACACACACTCATACACAGTCGAGCACGCAGTCGTCACCCGCCGAGAGCAGCGCGCGCTCTCTAACAGTAACAGGCAGGGTTCATATTTGATATCGGATACGTCGTCGTCGTTGCCTTCCGTGGCCCTCTTGTGGCGTCTTGCTCGTACGCACCACCTTGGTCGGTATCATCATCTTCTTCCTTTCCTTCTTCTTCTTCTTGTGCACCGCACTGAACTACTGGCAGGCAAACTTCACTCGACACGACTCGTGCGTGCATTTGTATGTATGTTTGTATGTATGTAGGTACGTTGGCGCGGCATCTTCGGCCTTGATCCCAGGCCACTTACCAAGATCCACGCATACATACAGGTACACCCATCGCAACGACAGAGCTCGACGCAAGCAACTGACGTCGTCGAGCTGAGCTGTACGCTGTAGCCTGTCTGTAAGGTGCTGCAGGAATACAACTGCTGCTGCTTCTGCTTCTGGTCCTGGTCCTGCTGCTGCTTCTGCTTCTGGTCCTGCTGCTGCTGCTACCACAACTTGTACACGTTTACTACTTCCTACCAAACGACGATGACGGGCTGCTACACCCGTTTGCAAGCGAAAACGCGCGTTCAGCTTGCAGGACACGTTACGTGCATATTACGACGCTGTGACTTTAAGATCTAAGCTGCTGCAGCTGCCGGCACGAACAACAGACACAAGCAGTAGCAGTACAGTAGTAAACTGATGCATTTGGTTGGAACGAACCGTAATAGGTAAGGATATATATATATATATATATATATATATATCTGTATATATATTATAGATATATATATATATATATATATCTTATATATATATATATATATATGTATATATATATACTCATATATTTAGTTGCAACAAGGCCTATATATATATATATATATATATATTTAGGCCTTTATTATCAATTGTACGAGTAGCCACGCTGCCGCGCGATAGATAGTTAGTTATATCATGAAATGTTCACGTAATAAAGACAGCCCTCAACGATTTCCTTGCAATGCGTATTCACATGTATACATATATATATATATATTATATATAGATATATATATATATATATATATATATATATAATATACATATATATATAATATATATATATATATATATATATATATACATATATATAAATATTACATATATGTATATATATATATATATATATACATGTATGCATTTGCCAGCAAAGGGAAAAACTTTTTTTGACACTATGTACGACACATTGCCAGTGAATTAAGTACAACTAATTGAATTATTTATTGTCATAGTGTTTAACTGAACCCAGGATATTAAATAACAAGCAACGCTCTTTTTTGTCTTTACAAAGCATACACTTTCCAGCTGCTGGCTATTCACGCAAGCCGGCAATAACCAGTCAACAATAGACAAAACAACTCTTGTTGGGACAACTTAGTTAACGTAGTGTCGTTAACATTCAATAGTAATGATCCAAGACCGCCTTTATCTATAGTAGATGCTGCCCAAACACAAATGCTATTTATTGGCTTGTTTTGAACGCGTCGGTGGAGCTTTCGCTCTGCCGCCGGCAGCTGCCAGGCCAAGACCGACGTAACCCGACTCGCAGACATGTGAGATCTGTGCGATTACATATACGTGATGCCGTACCCTATCGTGGTTACTGATGCTGTCGGTCGTTGCCGAAATAAAAAATGGATTGTGGCATCACTGGAACACTGACAATTGCGTAAGAATTCCTACTGAGATGTCGAGCTGAACAATTGGTGTACGATTAGGCAACTATTTCGCTGCTGCAAAAATGTGTGTAGCACAGATGTGCGTGGTCTGCCCACACTCGAACTAATTGGCCATTTAGGGCTCATGATTTGAGTGGACAAGCTATAGAAGTCCGCATCGTTCCGCAGAGCCAGATGATAGTTGTTTCACCTTAAACAGACCTCCAAAAACAGGACGCGCAAGGGAAATGGACGCGTGCAAATCGGGAATGAGCTGCAGAGGACAGGTGGCACGAAAAAGGTTATTTGGATAACTACATATGCCTCGTGTGCCCGATAGTGGGGCTATAGAAACAAGGACATGGAACGGCGAGCGAAAGGGAGAGAAAACGCGACACACGAATACACAATCGATCGATGTGTGTGCGTGGCTATTCGATCAGATTCTGAAGGGAGCAAATTTGGTTCTCTCCTGTAAGCATTTCCTTTCAACTCTCCCCACCCGCCCCCCGCCCGCGCCCCCAGCCCCGCCCTTCTCCAGCCTTCACCGTCCTGTTCCAGATGTCCCATTCCTGTCATCTGGCGATACCGTTGCGTTGCCTGCCTGCCTGACAATCTGTTTGATGGGGCTACGCGTCGAGTAGTGAGTGGCCAGCTGATAGCTAGCAAACTGGCCAGGAGCACACATTTAGAGATAGATCCTAGGCGTTCCTAGTCGGCGCGGTACGCGGATTCAGAAACGGTCGCGAGCAGAGCAGAGCAGCCACTCCCAACAAATCGATGCCGCGCAAATAGTGTAAGAAGGAAGGAGCCTGGTTGGTAAACGTATGATACATATTCAGCCGTTCACGTCGTCGTCGTCGTCGCCGTAGACTCGTTCGCTTGCTCAATTCCCTCTGCCCACGTCACGCACACCCGATTAGTTTCAGGAAGAGTCGCGGTGGCAGAACAATGAGTAGGGGGGCTACGCGGGGTTCGTGGGACGCGCGGGTGTGTGCGGGTGGCAATTGGGGCAGGGACAGGGGCAGGCATCGAGGACGAATTGGAACGATCATCTATTGCTCGTCGCGAAATGGACGCGCATTAGACCTGGTCGAGGACAATTTGCAGATATCGGACAGTGCCCGCCGATTGGCGTGCTGTCAGGTGTTGTCAACAGAGGAACTTCAAGCCGACGGATGTGGTCGACACGGCCGATGCTGCACTCGCCGGCGGCAGCGCGCCGTGTCCGCAGAGAGTAGTGAGACAGTGGCTGGCTGCAGCGGTTGGCCATTCCCGGTCGTACTGCCTGCTCATTTGTTCTCACGTTTCTATGCATCGCTAGCTGGCTGGCCGGGTGGGTGGCTTGTCTCCGGCCCGAGCTGACTATCCACCACCGTACGACGAACAACTTTACGGCGCTCGTCTTCTTCTTCTTCTTCTTGTTCTCCTCTCAGGAGAAAGAGCAGAGGGAAAGGGGTGTAGTGCAAGCCTCCTGCATCTCGGCAACTTGACGTTCCATTTTCAGCATCAAGCGTACCTTGTCCAAGTCAAGCGATTGCTTTCATGAATCGAATACGCATGTTCCTACGTCATACCGACGAGTACATGTCTTGTAGGAACACTTCAGGTGGCGCAGTATTTATTGGGCCGGATCTTCCGTGGTGTTACAGGGCATGTCTTCCTAGATATATATAGATAAATATATTTATATATAAACCACCTTCACGGGAATCTGGTAACTACAACATTTTCCAAGGTTTTTGGCTAGGCTGGACTTATGCAAACAAGAGTTTTGTTGCAGATGATTTAGAAAAGTCTGCTGCAACTACGACAGTACGAGTACAGACAGATTTTAGCGCCATTGAGGGACGGTCAGCTGGTATTGCCTGCTGAGCCGTCATGAACCCAATAATTAGTGGTGGCAGTCAGTTGCAGCCGTGGTGTTCTGCACGCTGGCTCCCGCAGTGCTACAGCGTATGCCTGCGATGTCATTCGAATGTTTTATGTGTAGGCAAACGCCAATCAGTGAGGTACGTTGCTGTTTGTAAAATCAGCGGGACAACTAAACTAATATTAGTTTAGATATGCAATGTTGAATTGTTCGCAACAGCTGGGTTAAGTAACACATATGTTAACCTGCACAGTACCGCCAATCTGCAGTGCGACAGAACAGAACCTCTGCGGCAGAACTAGGCTTATATACTATGCAAGCACATTGAACTTACTATGATGTGATGATTGCCACCTCAAAATAAAGCGATAATAAGCCCTAATTAGAATTGCAGACGACCCGGAGACAAACATATGAAGCATGGAACATGCACCGCCACATCGAAAAACGGTTTGTGCGGCAAGTCTTGTCGGAGTGAAATTAAATGTTAGCTAGAAAGTCCTAATGCAGGGTACTCTATAGCAAGGTGCGTGGCTTCATGAAACCGTACTTACTGTCCTTAAAGCCCATTTTACAGTATGCTTTGAAATCCAAGAGAGATGAAGGGACTCAGAAAAGAAGAAGGTCAGGAACTCAACTTTAAAGCTAACTTCGTTTAAGGGGTAGATATTGGCGAGGTAGCGTGGGGTCATCGGTCGCCACAGGAAAGGCGTGTAGCTTGATTGAGGCCTACAAACCCACTTTGCTTGAACCGCTTGCTATAAGGCTACATAGAGGAATTCGTTCAATCTTACGTACGTGAACGTGCCATTCGATGCAATACATTCGTGCGTCCGCTTTATCTATCAAGTGACTTGGCACCTTTCACCTGGACACTACGTCACACAACCTTGTTGGCTTAGGCCTAAGGCATAAGGCTGTGTGTCGGCTGCTTCTTGTACTCCTGCCTATACGCTTTTGTCTATCTGCTTGTACTACAGTTGTACATCTACTACTACTACTACTACTACCATTACTACTACTTGTAGTACGACTACTCTGTGTACGTGCGTATTCGCTGATTCTGCTGCGTCCTGCTATCCCGGGATGCGGGCCCTGCTAGCTCCCGGCCCAACCTCCTCACCCGGTGGCCCTACATTACAGTCGGGATGCCCCCTTTGCATGCAGTCAGGCGCAGCACAGACGCACCCGGGCTTTCTTCTCACTATTTGGCTCTTTTTGCCTCCAACCACTTCCCTATCCACTTCGTCTGCTCCTCGTCGTTCTTACCCCCCCCCCACTTTAGTATCGATGCTCTGCTACTGCTGGTGCTGCTGCTGCCGCCGCGGCCGTATTGGCCGCTTGCAACGAAGGACAGAGAAAGAACGACGAGGGAGAAAAAAAGAGCGTGATAGAAATAGTGGATAGAGAGAAAGAAGGTAGGGCTTTTAGAGAGACAAACGTCTTGTAAATCGAAGACGGAGATAGATGCCCCCGTTGCCGCCGCCGCGTGCCGATGCAACCCTACGTTGTCCAACCAGGTCTACGTCGACCCTGAGAAGAAGCAGCAGCAGCAAAGGAGCAGCAGCATTAGCAACGGGCAGAAGCAGAAGAATAGTAACAGTGGCGCCAGAAGCAGTTTAGCCCCAGGGATCCTACTGTAGGAAAAAGAGACCTGAGATAGAGGCAAGGCAAGGCAAGGCAAAAGGAGAACACGAGACCAGCAACGCCGAGAAAGGCGGTTGACTGTAGAGACTGTAGTAACATCGAAAAGGAGACTTTCCGAGTCGCAAAGAGAAATAAAGTCACACCGAATGGAGGAAAGAGAGAGAGCAGGAATAAAAAAGCGAAGCGATGAAGAGGGTGGGGTAGCAAAGGAGAGGAAAAGAATGAAAAGGGCATTTCGGGTCATTCCTATGCTCGGCTCTACCCACTGGTCTGATGTGCTGCGCATGAGAACGATGCCCGGCGCCACCGCTTCACTCACGGCCACAGCAATGGGAGCAAAACACAAAGCACTACTAAAACGCCACCACTATCGCCGGACAACATCGACAGTATAAAATTGCACATATATAGATTTGTCTTGCGTGTAGTATCTATTCACTTTCTCGCTCTCTCTTTCTATTATATATATATATATATATATATATATATATATATATCGCAAAAACGCGGCAGGACAAGATCACTAAATATGACGTCGAGCTTCCTAAGAGCGGCGCTCCCCGACCCGCAAAAACCTCGCAGATTCGGATCCATCACTATGTCTATGAGTGGTGTATGGGACTCTGAATCTGCGAGTACGCTCTTGGGGCTCGGCGTCACGAAAAGGATTCTTATGGATCTTACCGTCTTAACGTTGCAAGGAACCTTGAGGACTTTTTTTTCGATGTGGCGCGCTTGCCCCTTTAGCTTGAACTATCTTTCGTTGCCTCGAGAACGTTGTAACACATGTACGGATGAAGATATTCATCGTCGGTGTCCTCATCATCATCATCATGTGGTATTCAGACAGACAGCCTTTTGGCCAATTGCAAACCCTCCTCCCTTACCTATTTGGGCGGCGGTGGGAGCGGCGGGATGTGGCCATAATGTCGTCGACTTCTACTACGATGATTACCGTACTGCGACTGCTGTTTCTGCTGTAGCTGGTCGTAGTACACTACGGAGCGATCATGCGTATAATTCGAAATCAATTATTCGCGGTTGCACCGACAGACTCTGCGAGCAGCCACCATATTGACGACGACGGGCTGTAACGACCCGGCCGACTTTACGCGTTCGGTTGTAAACAGGTAGGCTGACAGACAGTCCGGCTACAGGTTCCAGCCGACCAATCAACGAGCGAGCCAACGAAAGATCCTGCCAGTCCGATCCACCGCCATTGTTTGGTAAGCCAAGCATATTAAAGATTATGGATTTCCCCTTAACTCTCTTACTTTTAAACGGGGTGCGTGGGCTTGGCAGAAATGGCAGCAGCAGCAGCGTGATAAGCAGGTTGAACTCCCGCCGGGCTGACATGCAGGGAATTTCAGCGAAACTGCTCGGGTGACTTTGGGGACGCCGATACGGAATGACGAGCTTATGTTTTTGTTGTTTGTTTTGTTTTGTTTTGGTTTCCTCTCTTAGCCACACTAGGCTCCACGCACACATTGCTAGTGCATGCAGTGGTACTGCAATTGAACTTTTGTGTATGTTTCATTTTACAACTTACGCCTGCCTATAAGCGAGACATAGAATGAGAGGCCTAGATATGAACTAGACGGCTGTCTTTTCGCCTGCGTTTCTGCTACTATTCGTTAGTAACGTGTTTCAGCTCTCCTGCTTACTCGTATTAATTAAGTACCTATCTATACAATATGATGCGGTCTCCTTGTCTTGAAAGCAAATTGAGCTCCAGAACAATGGTAAATCCGAAACTCTATTACGGATTTGAACAAAGAGAATAACAAAATACAACAGCATATTAACTAAAATGCACCCAATGACTTTGCTCACCACAATTGAAAAACAGCATCGACTTGTCTAAATTCAGGAGAAGTTATATATATATATTATATATGTATATATATATATATATATATATATATATATCTATATTTATATAATATATATATATATATATATATATATATATATATCTATATATATATATATATATATATATATCTATATATCTATATATATCTCTCATATAATCTCTCTCTCTATCTCTCTCTCTCTCTCTACTCTTATCTATCTTAGGTCATACCTAGCGGAGAGGCAGCAAGCGGTAAAGGTAGGTTGTTTTGAATCGACCTTAGAAGAAGTAAACATCGGGACGCCCCAAGGGTCAATCTTAGGACCGTTTATGTTTATTATTTTGATCAATTTCATTATTGAAGAGATCGCGTCAGAAGGGTCCTGTACGCCCATCGTCTATGCTGATGATACGACTTTACTATTTCGTATTCAACCATCTGCGATACAGGCTGATGTACAGAAGGCTATGCAAGTAGTAGAGTATGCTGTTCTTGTGTTTGAAAAATTCGGTCTGGTGATAAATGCAACCAAAACAGGACTCACGTTGTTTCGCCCTGCCAAAAGGGTCACGCAGGTTCAAACGCTAAAGCTCAATGGAACGGAAGTGACACTTTCCTCTACTATCAAATGTCTGGGCTTAACTTTACATGAGACGCTTAGATGGCATGATCACTTAGACGTTATTACGCCTAAATGCTATGCGGTAATTTCATATATTCTTCCTCTACGAGAACTAGGAGTGCCTGTCGAGGGTCTTCTTATGGTGTATAAAATGCTATTAGTGCCAATTCTTTGTTATGGCATTTCAATTTGGGGATTTCATAATAAAGGTATAACTCATAGGGCCGAAGTCATTCAGATTGATGCCCTTAGGGCGGTATTTAACTTGCGCCGCAGCGATTCGGTTCGCAAGTGTTTTCAAGACCTAAGCTCTTAACACTTAGGGATATTTACAGGGTAAAAATTGCCGGATGATGCTGCTTTTCCTATAAGAGCTGCTGTTAGACGCACAACTCGACGTAAAACGGAATTTGTGAGGCCAGTAGCTCTAAAGCAAACCACTCGACATGCTCTCCCAAAGAAATTCGCGTACTTACCACAGTCGGATTATTTAAACGTAAGGTGAAAAAATAGGTAACGAGTAATAACTCTAGTCAAAACTAGTTTCCCGTCAATAGGTTGAAATTGTGTGAACGGGAGAAGTGTTTAGCAACTCCAATTGCTAGTTTCGTATGAAGTGGGACATGTTATAGTATGAAATAGATAATCGTGGTGTTACACATTTTACATGCACGCTTTTTACACACACTTTTTTAATACACATTTTAAATATTTTTATATACGAGAACTTAAGCATTGTGAAATTGCGGTTCCGTGAATAAACCTCAAATTAAAGTTGAAAATTGAAAAAAAAATATATATATACACTTGTACATTTATACGCTGTTCACCAATGGTCGCCCCTGTAGATACTGACAGAAATATAAATATACATACATATTGTTTATTTCACAATAACTTTGCATTTCAAGATGGTACATATTGACAATACAGTCGTCATTATATACAATTTAAACACTTCAGCGACCGTCCCACCGGACGAAAACGTGCAAAGACTGCCGACGCGTCTATATATGTAAAGATGCCTAAGAATGAACGACTTACAAGCATCGACCTATATAACCTAGCCATATTCATTGCGTGAACTATCAGTCAATCGTGAAGAAGTACAAATAGTAATGGTGCGCTGAAAGAAATGCCTGCAGGATGAAATGGTCCAACCTAGCACACAGCACAAATGCTAACTTTGGAGAACGGAAGCCCTGAATTCGAAAATTGCATCTATAAGTTTTATAGGTATATGACAGCGAAGATGAGTGTTAGTAGCTGAGTCCAGCTCCGAAAGCGTGTCTTTCTTCGATTGAATTATCTCACCTGGTTGCTGGTCGTTCGCAATGTTTTCTTTTTCTTGTAGAGACATTAAGCTCCAGACGTGTGATTTTCTCAGATAGAATTGTTTCCGGGGTACGCAAGCGTAGAATGATAAGAAAAAAAATCAGTCAAAAGTTCATCTTGGCCCTAAGTCAGCCCGGCTGGCTCTTTTGGCTTTGCCATCAACGCCATTGGAGAAACAGCGACGGTGGAAAACGCGGGGGGAGTGTGGGGGTGCAGAATGGGGCCAATCATTCACCCCCAAGCGGTGAACAGCCCGAGAGCGATCACCGAGCATGGACACTTGCCAGAGCATTAAGCAAGTGCAGCTCCCAGCACATCGGACTTCATAGTCGACAGGCGATTGGATGTAGCTCGTTATCGCGAGAATGTCGTAAGGCAGCCGCAGAAGAACTTGTTCGCAAACCCATACGCCATAAGCCTTTTTTTTAGGCAAATGGACTCAAATTTAGTCATTGCATAATGACTTAAAATAAGACGTCAAGAATGATGTGACTAACGAGAGGACGTCGCAGAGCGTCGTGAAGAGAATTGCGTCGAGTGATGAATTTGAGTGTTGTAGTTTAGTTGAGCGCACTGAAAGCGCTGCCCCTATCCGCCGCTGCGCGTCTGTAGCGTTGGCATCTAGGAAATGAGATATGTGTAGTGATTGCTAACACAGTCCTTAAAGTAGGTTTAAAAATAATTGTATATCTTGTCTATAAGTAGCACTGTATCAAACGCTCTAATAACAACTGGTAGTAATGGCACAAACTAACATTATAACGAGAATGATGGGATGACCAAATTAAGTCTGGTTTTTTTGCACGGCCTGGGAATTATAAGCGAGAAAAGCCACACAACATTCCTATTGACTCAGTCATCTGCAAATAATGATAGCTAAGACTCTTAGTTCTATCAGGTTGGAGCATAATACGTGTATATTCGTTTAACAATTATAGCACCATCCGCCGTAATTGTGTTTCTAAACAACTAAAACGTGATTTCAGTTTAGCTGCTGTTTTTTTAGCTATTAGCATAAACAAAAAAAGCAATTATCTGTTGTACATACACTAAGACAGATTGTGTCTATCCCCCCTACTGTAAATACTTGAAAAGTGAGTGTCTTATATGCAATATAGGGCTAATCTGCAAATGCAGTGATAGGAGTTGATACAACAGTATTGCCAGAGCCATAAACGATGTTATGTATGGCCACAGCCACAACACATTAGCTTAAAATGGCTGAAATGTCTTGACTGGAGGACATCTTACCAGATAGATCTATTGAAGCCGATGCTGACTTTTAATAGATTCTTTTTGTAGATCTAACTTAATCAAAGTTGTTAAAACTTCATTACATGTCTGAGATGAGGGAAACCCGTTGCGCGTTAGCACATGACTGTTAACATTTGTTTGCAGACTTAGCGCATGACTGTTAATATTTTTTGCGGGCTGTAGAGAAGGGAGTATAAGCTAGGTCAATTTCTAATCTTAACCTGCTCTCCAGCAGATAAACAATGCAAAGCTTGGCGGCGCTCGTGACAGCTTCATTCTATGCTTCTCAAGTGAATATTTTTAGTCGGCCAATTACGGTTGAGTCTTAACAAATGCCAACATTAGCAGCGATAAAGTGCTCGTTTAGCTAGTTTTGTATTTGCATACTCTGATAGAGTAACATGACCAACGGCCCGTCATACAGGAGTCGACTGTGCTTGACTAACTACAGTTATGCCGATAATACTATTGAGTTCACAACACAACAAGGAAAACAACTATCTATTGACGCTCATTTTTCTGACGTCGGCAGAGTGATCCATAATCCGGCTCTACTTCGCCTATCGAGGTAGCGCCAATGAGGCGCCCGATTGAGGAGACAAGTCACGACAGTTAGTCAACTGCAAATGAGGTGGCAGGCGTTTCTGTGCTTCCTGGTAGCAAAAAGAAAGATGTCTCGTTAGTTCTCTCTCACGCACGCGCGAATCTCGCATTAGGGAAATGTGAAAAAAAGCCCCGATTTCATTAGACAGCTTCCCGTTAGCACGGCAGAGAGAGACGTCGACCGCCGTGGCTCTATTCCTCCGAAAAGGAGGTTGGTTCTTAACCGATCTTCTTTGGGGCGACTACACAACCGCTGCTACAGCGCGGTCTGGTCATGCGCCTGCACACACCGAAGTCAGCTATTGCCGGCGTTGAATTGCCGAGTCTTAGGCTTGAAGCAAGTGGCAATTTAAAAAGGTTCCGGGAAAAAATCCATGCATGCGAATGACAAGCTCGCTATAAACGCATGTTTTTTTTTCCAGCAATTAAAGTTGTCACTGTGGACGGAGCTTGGGTCAACATGTGCGACTTTTTGACGAGTTTTCGTCTGTCATATTGCTGCTGCACGCAGCTTAATTCAACAACAAGTCTAGCTTGGAGCAACACAAATCATAATTATAAAATGTTCAGCACGGTACTATCGGTATTTCGAAAAGAAGGACAAAAACCGGCAACAGCCATTGGCAAAGTATAGTAACGAATGTGGATCTTGTGATTTTTTTTGTCACGCATATGATACTGTGGGTACACTGGTGGGTGGGTACGTCATGATAAGGTAATTCCTAGCACCAAGTAACAGCGACTCTTCAGGCAGGCTGTACTAGGTGTCGTTGGGGATTAGTATCGTATCGACTGTGCAATCTAGAATCAGGCTAGAATGTTTTTAATCTCGCCTTCCAATTTAATTTTCATCTACGGGTGTGTCGCCGGTTCGATCTCTGCTGTTGATCGAATTTTCTTTGAGAACCGCTCATTGAGAATATGTGATAAGCCATACCGCTGATAGTGAGCAACAGTACTGCCACTGGAACCGTTGGGATAGATAAATGTCTGAATGTATTCGGCCCTCGGTGCACCGAAGATATGTCCCATGGCAGTTCCAAGTCCGTGGGGAGAAAGGATAATCTAGAATTAAGAACAACTTTCTTAAAAAAGTTTTCAATTCTAACAACACATTAACATACATTTAACACACATTTGCTTGATAAAACTAGCAGACAGGTATGCATATTAAGCGGTCTAGGGGGCTAGTGCGTTAATAATGGTTTTTCATCTACCGGAATGTCGTCGGTTCGCTGTTGTTGATTGAATTCTTGTCTAGCGATGCTCATTGAAAACAGGTAACAATTCATACCACTGAGAGTCAGCGGCCGAAAAGATTATCGGGTGTTCTGTACATACGTGCCTACAATATTTTGTATATCCTTCGTAACATGTTTAGATCTCTATAGTATACCCTAAAATGTTTGTGTGTCAGTATGACTCTTAGCGGTTTAGCTTATCGTCTATTTTTAAGAAGCATCGCTCCAAGAGAATCAACAACAGAAAACCGGCAAGACAAACCCCAGGACTACCCCCTAGGCCACGTTGCCACCTTCTTATAAATATAATATGAATATACAGCATTGATATGAGCATATTCACGCCATTTGTTTTCACAACAAGGAACTGCAATCAAAACCACTTAACTAAAACATATTTTTATGTTTTTAGTAGCGATATATTTGAGGCGTATGACGCATATAAATGAAACTCAAACTTGTCAAGTTTTCAATGGCAAATTATACAGAAGAACCCGCCAGAACAAAACAGACCAATAGACGAAAAGACTGCAGAAATTGGTCTATACTGTGTTGCGGGAACGACATGACAATATTATATATGTTAGTAGGGTGAACGCTACGAATTCAATAGCTGTGTTTGCACGTATTGTGGAAACCATGTCACAAAGCGTTGTCCGATTACGCGACTGCCCCGAGCTAAACACAGACTCGATCGGAGTTCGTGCTAAGCGAAGCGATCTATCAAAAAAGACAATAAAACTATGGTATCGTGTGGCACTCTACTACTGTTCGGTTCCAATCGTGGTATGGTGAATTACACGGCATTATTATATTGTGAAATCATTTCGACGCACGAAGTGCTGGTACAATTACTGGCGGTGCCGCTCTAAGTGGATGCACCTGTTACGCGGGGCAGTTTATCAACGAATGCCTGTACAATGACGAACGAGGTCGCGCCAAAACAGACCCACGGCCGATCTATACATTCCCTGGGGGACGACGCACATCGGACGGTAAACGAGTGTACCCGGATAGAAAAGCGCATTCCGTTGTACTTCCAGGCCAGCCCAAATGAAGGTACATTAGCAGGAGGGATTGGCAATGGCCGTGGCTGTAGCTGCTGTTGCTCTATGGACGTTGCAACTGCAATTGCAGAAGCAGCAGCGGCAACAGACCTAGAGCCTGGAGCTAGCAATGGAGACTAAAGCCACAACTGGCAAATGCGAAACGTATGTATGGACGAGTAGGAGAAGAAGAAGAGGAAGATGAACACAAACGCTCCGGTACGGTATGGCACGTTTTGCTCGCTTGGCACACGGGACCACCAAGACATTTACCAGACCAATATTGGCACGGTACTAATGCGCGGTACGTCGTCGTGGCAAAGTTGCTGCCGGCAGGACTGGCGTGTCGAAGACCGAAAACGACCGAAACCATCTCTCAGGAGACTTCGTCCTTGTTGCTCGATCTTTGCCTCTCTCTCTCGCTCTCTCTCGTTCTTCCTTTATCCTCTCGCTGTCTGGCTCACTCTCTCGTTTCTGCTTTCTTCTTCTTCTTTTTCTTCGGTATCGCCCGGTTTGGTGACATCTTGGGGCTTGGGACAAAACGCCACGCCAGAAACGTGGGGCATTGGCTGCCTGCCTCCATGTCCGCCGAAGAGTACGTGGTTGGTGGATCCTGCCAGATCTCTGCTGCTCAACGCAGCAACGTGAGCGAGCGTGAATGGGGTGCGGCGTATCGACGACGCAGACGGCCGTCACAGAGCCTCGTTTCCTCTTGCTCTCTCCTCCCCTCCCCCCTAGAGGCTATTGGTGGTTGCTTGTATTCTGCGTGAGGAGGAGGAGGAGGAGGCAAAGGCGTCAATTGTTCGAAGCAGAGTGAGTGTTGATGCTTAGTTTGGCGGGCTAGCTCGCTAGCCGCGTCTCGTTGCGGGCGACCGTTGGGCGGTTCATCACGATGCCTCGTGGCCGAAGAAACTTTCCGATCTAACCCGTTCTTCTTTCCTCTTATTCCTCACCTCCCATTCTGACTCTCTTTCCTCTCTTTCCCCTGTTCTCTCTTTGTCTTTGTTTTCCCCACTCGCTATTTATCTCTTTGTGTTTGTTTGCTCTATCCCACCTCTTGTGTATTTTCGTGTATACTATGCCATTTGCGGCCGACGCCCGCCGGCCTGCCCACACCTCACCTCCATTTACGTACGTACACAGTCCCAGACCTCCCAGGTCCCACAGATCCAGACCTTACCACAGCGATCACCACGGCCGTGACCAATGCTAACGCTCGCTGTGGTGACAGCAGCATCACCAGCAGCACTGACTGATTTTACTAAAGGTAATTCTGACCACGAACGCCAGTTACAGCGGCAGCAGCACCCGTAATTGTTGCGTTACTACTTTATCACGTAGCAGCAGTAGCAACAGCAGCGACAGCAGCAGCAGCAGCGGGAGAACTAGGAGCCACTAATTACCGGCATTAACGCGTCAGATGAGATGGACAACAGAGCACAGAACCGCAGCATGGACGACGATATATTACAATATACGTAATATATCGTTCCATCCAAGTACGACGGTCAGTCACCGTGTGACGACAGTGGTGGGCGGCCGAATAGCCGGTAGCCACCGGCAGTAGAGCAGAGAGCCGTAAAAGAAGTCACAGAGAGTTTTGCTTATTTAGCCCCTCTAGCCTATTCGCCTAGAATCAAGACATAGAACGTAGCAGAAGAATAGCAGTAACCGGGCAGAAACGGCTGTAGTGGTAGCAGTAGTAGTAGTAGTAGAAGCGTGGGCGGCAACCCCACTAGGGCAGAATTGCCGAACGGCCGAACCGAGATCTAGCTAGAGCAGGCCGAGAAGGACCGTTGCTTTGGCTACGCTATGCGGCACGGCAAGACAGGACAGGACGGGGCAGCACAAGACGGGACATTCGTGGTCACTGCAGCACCATTCGACTAGTTAGCTGTGGCTCGCCCGTCGAAGGTCTGCCGGCTACAGCTAGGACCACGATGTCGATAATCGTGACGCACCCAGGACCACACAGGGACAACAATGCTCCCGGCTCCGCCTTTACCTATGAGCAGGACCGCGAACAACTTCACGCTTTTCACTTCCGCGAACAATTTGCACACTTTTCACACCCTGCCCCCTTTGGGGCAGGGCTTCTCGAGACAAAAACAGAACCGACATTCACATCGTTGTTTAGAACCCGTTAAAGTAAATGTTTTGCAATATGTTTGTCTGTGTTGAAGCGTATGGCTGTGCACGTGCTTACATTGCGTAAGTAGGCCTCTGTGCGATTGGTTGTCGGATGTGACTCTACATATATATATATATATATATATATTTATGTATATATATATATATATATACATATGTCTTTGTATGTCGTTTGTACAGCAGCGGCAAATTAGCCTCGCGTTTACGCCTGCTTGGCATCACTCACACACTACTACTAAACTGTCTCCTTCACTCAACGACGATTCGTGGTAGAGTCTGGCGTCATCCAGTTGACACCGCCGAGACTGCACCGATCACCAGCCAATTGGACTCGTTGTAGTAATAGTAGTAGTAGTAGTAGTAATAGTAATAGTAATAGTAATAGTAATAGTAGTAGTAGTAGCAGCTGGTTGTTTGTCTACAGGTAATGTCGATAATGTTGGTGCTGTGCTGTGGTCTGTCCCTGTCGGTCAGTAGCTGCCCCGACTGCGGCCGCAAATGCGGCGATTATCCTCAGCGGACCCTAGCCTTCGTAACGTAACGTGTCACCTTCACGGGGCGTTGATTCTCTCGGATGAGTCTTCTTCTATCCTCTATTCCTGCCTCCATTCCTTTCTCACTGTTAGAGTCTGCAATGATCCGAGATACTATCCAGCCCCAGCTGACACGAAAGAAAGACCATCAATCCGCCTCTTTGCTAGTTTCTTCCTCGATTTTGCATTCTCTCTGTTTTTCTTCATCCCCCTTCCTTCTAGGTTCAGCGTGCCTTGGCGTCTGCACGTGCATTTCTTGACCTCCACTAGTCGACATGTTCACTATTCGACCTCCAAATGGCGTGTGTAAAAACTTTGTAACGTGTGCAAACAACAACGCTACTCTTGCTCTCGCATCATACTGCGTTTATAGATACACCTGCCGTTTACGTCCTTCCTGCCCTTCATCTACTAACTATCTATTGACTATTAGTGTTTAAGGACACGTATCTGCTTCACAGAGTTACGAGATTTGTATGTGCCTTACTATTGGTACTACTATTATTACAATGACTACAATTATTATAAATATCCGACGCAGTAGTTTGCCGCTAGGCTGATAGGCGAGGTGCAATATGTGAGAGGCGTATCAAGCAGCTGATTACCTGAACCTTGATCACTACACATCTATGGCCAGATAAAGCCGGCGGCTAATCATGAGCACACGACGATGCTCGGGCCGGTGCTTGTGCTGCGGGGGTAACCGTGGGTGGCGGTGAGGGGTTCGCCGAGCAGCACGTGACACAGACATATCTACCTGTCGATCTAACAATTTAGCTGTTGCGGCTGATTGGCTGTCGGCTGCGCACGTTTTGGCGCCAGGCTAAAAGTTAATGGGGATCAGGCCAGGCCAGGCAAGGCAACTTTTCGGGGGCTGGTGAATTTCTCCTGGGGCTTCTCCGGGAACCATCGATCACAGATCATTGCCTGTACGCTTGCCCCTGTTACTACGTAAACGGCGGCAGCCGCCGAATCGGCGTGCGTTCCGTAGAGGCTGACTAAAACTCAACGCAATCGAAAGCTCTTTAAATGGACGCCCTACTATTCTGACGTACCTAAGCTTAGCATGCATCCATGTATGAGTAAAAGCGTAAACGCTGATAGTGATTGTGTATGCATATAATACATGCAGTGAATGTATGTAGATATATATATATATATATATATATATATATATATATATTTTTTTTTTTTTTAATAGCAGATTATATTAATTGTCAATTTTGCACTTTTAGTTCTCTTTCTCTCCCTCATGTTTACATGATAGAGATTCAAATGTTATCTACGCATGTAAAGAATAATTGCACTTTGTCGTCGGTGTAAAGCTGCTGTTGTTAAAATTCCAATCGCGTTTACAGCTGTTTTTTTTTAATAGTAGATGCTAATGATGTTCGCATGCATTTATTAGAAGTAGATCTTTTTAAGGTGTTTAGTCTTGTTTGACCTAAGAGCGTTGCGACACACACACACATCTATATATATATATATATATATATATATCACTTGTAAACTCATCTGTCACACCTGCGCACGCTCTATCAAACGTGTCTTACCCTAACATAGACCGCTCATAAGGTTTGTCGTAATTTTTCGTCTACCGTTCCTAGTGGTCTAATGAGTGGTAGAAGCAGGTTCCAGTATGAATCATGGCTCACAGTTTCCTTTACCAGGGGACAGAGGGTACCAATCACTTGAGGTTTGTCGGATGGTCCACAATAGGCAACTCAGCAGCTAGGACCAAGTCAAAACGTACTAAGCTGGTACAAGTGCACGGCTGTGCTGACATCGTTCGCAGCCGGTTGACCACTGTTGCGACATCTTCACTAGACGGGTGTCTGTATCTGCTCGCTGTCATTTTTGTTGCTGTTGCTGCTGCTGTTATATAAGCGTTTAGCTAGATAGCTGACTATGCATTGCGTTCGGTCAGAGAAGCGGCGCTAGCACGAACGACACAGCAGCCATTAAATCATGATGTCGTAATGGAACGACAAAAATTAATCGAAATAATAATAATAATAATAATAATAATAATAATAATAATAATAATAATAATAATAATAATAATGTAGCAGGCGGGCCGCCGGTCGTTCAACAAGCAATGTTCCTGGATCACACGCGGCTCACCACGCGGACTCGCCGAGACTCAAATTTTTGTATCAGCTGTCAGAGCTAATCCATCGTATTTCTTAATGCTGAGCCGGTCACTGTTGCTGCTTTATTCTCCGTTCCTTTGTTTTATGATCGGTAAGCAGCTGATTTTGATATTGACGTGTGTTATTTCTAAGGTCATATGATTTTATCGTTATTGTTATTATCCCCATTAGAGAGAAAGTGCATTTGCGCATATCTGTCCGTATCTGACCACTTTTATGACTGTATATAGACTTATTTGTGACGTTGCGATGTTGTTGTCACCGTCATCACCGCCACTACGTTGTTTCGATTGGCTTTAAGCTAAAATCAACGCGGTGACCCTTGCCGATAACGATGGAAGCTAAATTTAAAGAAGCACTCTCACGACTATGTTATCTGTCGATGGTCGTACTCTGCTAATATAGTCAGACGTAATTGACAACGTGGGCCCGCGGCGGTCTGTCGATACTGAGAGTATTGGTGTTTGGGTTGAGTAAGCTAATATTCAGTGGTCGTCCCGAGAAGGGCTAAACGGCATGGCTTTTGCTAACGTAAGCAAGACGATCTATCCTGTTTCTCAACTGACCAGCCTGCTAATAGGTTTCCAGGGCGCATATACTTAGTTGGTTAGCCATTGGCGACCTCTCTATCATCCCCACGCTGCTCTCTCCTCTTTGTTTTTTCGTTCCTCCTTTCTTTCATCTGCCTTTCGACCTTTTCTTTCGGCTTGCCGTTTTTCTCCAGATAGGAAAAGTCTTTTTTTGTGCAAAACGAAACACAGTGGCAAGAAGAGGGAAGCGTCTGCCTCCATGGCAAATTCTCGGTTTGTACTTGTTTTCTTTTTCCCCATCTATACCTTCATGCTGTTCTGTCTGCCGTCTATTCCATCCAACCGCCCTGTTCGCTGGCTGCTTTTTACAGCCAAATCTTATAGGTACACCGTGGCCGGTGGTATAGTAAGCCGAGAAAGGCTATGCTTTCACTGGGGCCGAGGACAGCAGCATTGAAGGCACGCTCCACGCTGTCCGAGGCGAATCCTTTAGAGATGCAACGCGGTCGAGAAGGAAGGGAAGACGAGAAGTAGGATGCTGCTGGCTAAGACTAAGCGAGACGCCGCACGATGCGAAAAAGGCGTAGAGAGCATTCCTACTGTTCTGCTGTTTCTGTCTCTTTATCCTCCTTTCTTGCGTTTCGAGCCTTTTTCGTCTCTCTCTCTCTTTGCCTCAATGTCCCGTTCTTCCCGTCTAGCCGACTTGTAATGCGATCTTTGGTTGGATTGATACCAAAATACTGCTCTCTAGTTTCGCCTTTCTGAGCGTCCTTGCCCTGTGGCATCGTCCTTCCGACATCCGCTGTTCTCAACTTGGCCAAAGTTTCCCCGGTCCCTGCCTACGCCCATGAGAACCCTCCCTCCCCCCCCCCCCCCCTGAGCACGGCCGCAAAGCCCAACGATGGGTCCTGCCAACGCTACGTCAACTATAACTGCACTACGCTATGGCCTTCCCAACTCCGCCCCGCTCTACACAAGCAGAGTTCCTTCCCCCTTAGCCTCAGGCAACCACCCGCTCCCACGTCTCAGCAACCTTGCCAATCCTCGGCCCCAACCCAACGTCATTTTGAGAGCGCATTTCAAAACAAACGGCGAAAGAACACCACACTCGCATTCGCGCGTGTTCCCTTGTAGATAAGGATTCCCGGCGGATCGCCTATAGAACGCTTGATTTTGATGCGGTCTCGACGACACGGCTAGACACACTAGGGGAAAGGCGATGAACGTCTTCCTCTACGGCGCTTCTGCTAGGCAGCCACCATACGGGACTATCTTGACCTTTCTCTTTGTTTCCCTCTTCTTGTCAGAAAGTTGTCTCTTTCTTTCTCCACATAATATTGCTAAGCAAAAGAGATCCACTTACTTTGGCAAACGATTACGGTTACTGTCACTATTACTATTACCATTGTTTCATGCAAACCTAAATTCTACATGACGGGTATACACGGGGTACCTGAAGCCGGGACGGTTTGAAATAATGCCTCCATCTTTTCCCCAAAAACATTCAGTTCACCAGAAACGAAAAAATCCACCAGGTTAGCGCCAAGAAAAGTAGCAAGTGCATCGCTTATTGTTGGGAGCCTCACCCGATAGTAATAGTGGTGGTATCTTAAGGCATATGGGCAAGCCTGAGTTGCCAGCATTTCTGCTGGGTTTTCAAGAGCATAGTGGCGGCAGTAACGTTATCACTGTCGGTAGCAGCAACAGTGGGAGTAGTCGGAGTGCTAGGCGGAGCCAGAGCAATTTGTAAGACAATTGCATGGACAACCTTGTTTTTTTTTGTTTGGCATAAGAAGACAGTTCGACGAACACAGTAGATGCAAACCGCTGCAGGACGCCTGCGCAGGACCTTTATCGCCAAAGAGCAACTTAGGGGACGAACAGTGGAGCACAACATTGAAAAGGGTATCGGACCTATGTGAGAACCAGAGCGTACGAAACGAGTGTATTCATGGGCATGGCGCAAGCCCGAATGAAGAGTGAAGACCCCACTAAATCACCATCTCAGTTCGGCTGCCAAACATGCTTGGGCTGTTTTAACCTCCGCTTGGATGCCTGTACTGTAGCCACGTTATGGCAGTCTCTACAGGAACTGACTCTGATCCGGTGTCCTTACCGCTGCACCCTCATCCACCTGTACACCAGTTTTGCACTGGCACCAAACTTGCACCGATGGCAGATACGTGTCCGCCGTTTCTCTATCTTTTTCTCTTCGTCTCTTCTGCTTTAGGTACAAAAGAAACCTTTTGCGTGTAAGCTCATGTTGCGGCCTGGTTCCGCCGCCACTGTGCGTTCCAACGATTTCACCGCTTATGCAGCGGAGTCGACAAATATTTCACGGCCGTCACGCGCCAGTTGTATTATCGCAGTTGCTGGCCACTCGCAGCATAAAATAAAGCTTGCCGCCAAAATGTACAACTTGCAAACTTGCCACGCTACGTTTCACGTTGGAGCTGGTTGTCAACCTAAACTAACCCAACCTAACCACCTAACGCACTGCTTCAATCAAAACATCCACCCATTCCTAAGCTGACTGTCTGACTGACCCATTGTCCGTGACCGTTCGGGCGAAGGGTCAAAGTCTATTCGTTTAGCGCGGCACGCTTTGGTATTAGCTGACCACGAGAAAGACTGTCCTGGGTTTCTCGCCGTCGTTCCTCGGCGATTTAACCGAAGTCCTGAATGAACACCGCCGCAGCCGACAAAGCTACAAAAGGGCCGGGGACCAAAGCGAAACAACTGCCCGTACCGTGAGATAACGTCAACTAAACTGCTCCACGCCCATTTACACAAAGGACTAAGGTCACTACTACGACTGCTAGAGGAAGAAAAACAACAAAAGCTAGTAAACATTGATAACGAACAAGCGCGAACAAATGAAAACACACGTCATTCGGTTGATAGCAGCTGTCTAGAAAAATGGCTTTGGCGGCCTTCAACGATGAGATTGCCGAAGCAGAGCGGCATGACGGATGCAGTTTCACAGTAAGGATGGCAGTTGTCCTAACTGCGCCTCGGCCTAGCAATGTTTTTTTTACCGGTTTAGGCACCTTTGTTCAGACGGTAGGGGTTGTCGGCGTCTGCATATATATATATATATATATGTATATATATAGCGGGTGGGTTGTGCATTCGGGCAAACGTATATATATATATAACGTTTGCCCGAATGCACAACCCACCCGCTTGTACAAATATTCCAAGGTGAGTCGACAAAGAAAAGTGAAGAAAAAGGCCAACCTCCTGCCCTACCACCACTTCTATTGCTGCAGCTTCAATGGCTGTCCGAGGAGAGACTGTCTCGGGGTATAATTGGAAGAAAGACGACTTGCGGTATTTTAGGCATAAGTCGCCCGACGCTTTCATTCGTTCGTTCTTGCGTTCTCGACCTGTCCGCTGCCTGCTCTCGCTACAGCAGCGGTCTGCGGCAGCGAGAGCCGTGTCGGACTTGAACACCAGCAGCAGCAGCAGCAGCAGCAAAAGCCGTAGTAATAGTTGTTGTAAGAGTAGCAGTAGCCGTCGTCGTTATCGGCCGACGAGTGTCTTGCTTTGGCGGGCGGCGGCTTGAGGCCAGCCCTTTTCCTCGCTCCCGGCAACGGTAGTCAAGCAAGAACGAGAGAAAGAGAGATATGGAGATAACGAGAGGGAGAGGGGGGGAAGATACCTAGGGAAAAAGAAGGAACCTAAGGAAAGGAGGGAAAAGATAGAGAGAGAGATGGGAGGATAGAACGCGAGGCAGATACGAAGAGCGAACGATTCAGTTCGAAATGCAAGCAGCAGCAGAACGATGGGCAAAGCGGGTTTGTGGAAGGAGAGTAACTACCGACGACAACGACGACGACGGTGGTGGTGGCGGACGACGAGCGGGCAGTCGCACAGCTACGACGACATCTAAAAAATGTCATCATTCTATCTTTTCTTCTTCTGCCATTGCCGCCGTTGCTGCGGCTGCAATGGCTCTTAGCGCCTTATTCTGTCTGCGCCGCCGCCAGCGCTGCCGCTGCTGACCTGCACTGACACTCAACATTGTGAACCAACCATGGCGGCATTTACAGCGGGGGCATCGGCGGTGGCTGTTACTACAACTACTACTACCGTTACATCGAGCCTTTGACAACTCCTCCGGCTGGCTCTGTCTCTTACGTTGGCCATGGTGGGGATGGTGGTGGTAGCGGGGGTGATGTTCGTGGTCGTCGTCGTCGTTTTCGAGCTGGTAGTTCTATTGCCGCTGCTGGAGCTGCTGCTCTGTTTCTCAACGCCCGCCCTCCGCCTTCTGCGCCCCTCCTGCGCCCGCCGTGCCTATGCGCATGGACAGAAGAGCGGGGTGCAGGGAAACCCAGGGAAAAGGGATTGCTTCCTGCCGCCCATGTTACGCCTCACTCATCTCCTGCTTCTTCTTCTCGTCTTCTGCCTCGGTTCTTCTGCACATTCGTCCTCCTTCTCCTCGTCCTCCTGCTCCTCCTCCTCCTCTCGATGACAAAGAACGAACATTGCACGCTTTATGGGTCTGATGGGCTGGCTACCGCCTTGTCGCTAGAGCCCTTCGGGGGGGGGGGGGGGGGGGGCGTCGGCGGCGGGGGAGTAACGTTCCTCAACCCGTCAAGCTTTCTGTCTTGCCGTGCGCGCTATGACGAGTCAGCAGCCGTAGCTCCCTGCGGCGCGACACTGCAGCGGCGGTGCCGGTGGTCTTAATAGCAGCGAGCAGCCAAGAGCGACCGGCCATCTTCACAATTCTCGCCCGCTGCAAAGGCTGCTGCATGTTTGCCTTGAGGCGGCTTGCAAAGACCTCCTACTACAACTACTACTGCTATTATTACGCACTACTACTACTACAATAACTACCACAACCACTATTTGTGCGGTATCGCAATTCAGTCGTCGTTGCACTTTAACCTGCGGCGACAATAACAAAGATGACGAGGACAAGAACGACGTCTCTTTTGGATGGACTACGCAACTTATCGCGCGCTCGTACCGGTAGCGGTACTCTCTGCGGAAAGTTGCGTACGTCTTCTTCGATTCCGTTTCCGAGCCACGAAAAGCTGCTACTACACCATCAACTCGTACTTTGATTTGTGTCACTTCTTGCGGTGTGCGTAACTCTACGCACACCGCCTACATTTCTATGGTCTAGAGTGAACGCAATCATCGGGCATGCATAGCTGTATGCATCATGCGCTTCTAGGCGTTCAAAATTGCATTTCGTTCTCGCCTCTAATGGAAAGTCGCCTGTATAGTAATAATCGTAACATGAGTTATTGTCATTACTCATGCAACGTTTAGTGTTACTTCAATTACTGTTTCTGTAATGACAGCAACGCAAATGCAATAGCAACAGCAGGCTAAATGGAGCCATTTATCCTCTCGGGGGCGGAGGGGGCGGGAGGGAGCGGCGGGGCACTTGGGAAAAGGGACAAAGAAGCACTCCAAAATGTTGTTTGCGATTTGCGACAGTCGAGATGAAGCGACCGCCTGTGCGTGGTGGATGCTGTTGAAATGAAGGAATTCCGAAATGAAGCTCTCATTCGTCTACGCTTCAGGGGGGTAACCATCTTGCTGCCGAGAGGTCGGATGTCGGATGCAAGCGAACACAGAAGGAGCCGCAGGCGTCACATCATCTAGATCGTCGTGGCGAACAAGTCCTATATTCCTTTGGTATGCCCTTTTGGCTCAATACTCTTCCTTTACCTCCGTGTTCTTCTTTTTCTATTGTTGGTTTTAACCTCACGGCGTCTCGCGAAGGAGAGAAGGAGCGATAAATGTAGTACAGTGAAAAACGAGAGGCCGAGTCCACAAAGGACGCCCGTGTGAGTTTGAGTCTAAGTCAAGTTATGAGAGGCAAATGTGAGCCTTCATACCCGCCACCCATATGTGAGCAGCATTGCGGCAATAAGCGGGCGTTGGGCAGGCGGAACGCGTGCGTGCATACTTGGTCCAATGAGTGTTTGCTCTTGGCCACGCGCGACTGTCGCTCGCTCGCACACTGTACTACTCTACTTTCAAAACGCTTATACCCGAGGCGAACCAACCCCTGGAACCCTTGGGCGCCACCAACATCGCCAGCCGCCACGGCTACCGCATCTCATCCGCGACGCTTTCCCGGGGCACACCACTTGCAGAACTGCGACTACGGCCGGATCTGCGACCAGTGCTGGTCGTAATGCTGACTTACCAAGCGCCTACCTAGACCGCTTGTCGTACAAATGAGACGCCTTGAAAGGTGGTGTTGTTGTTGTATTGTGATGTAGCCTGATTATTGCCCACTGGCGTTCAATTTTACAGAATAATCAACGCCTGACTGATTTCTAGTGAAGTAGGTAGTAAAGGTATGCATCTGTTTACACGGTAGGGTGAGGTGTACGCATGGGCGAAACCCGTATACCCGCTTCGCCTACGCGCATACATATATGAATAGGATAGGCTAGTTGGGGAGCTTTTGAAGATATTGGAGGAGTTTCAAACATTCGCTTCAGGCTATATGATGCCTCGACGACTGGCCAACTGAGCTTGGCCTCCGATCATATATACTGCCGGGTGTGCCGTGGCTGCGGTTTGAAACGCGTACAGACGTGCATCCTAACTGCGTTCTGTCTCTGAGTGTTTTGCTAGGAACCTTGAGCAATCTAGGAAGCCGTTCTAATCCTGCGGTATCTTTCATAGGCTAGGGGGTCAAGCTCCGGTCAGAAAAGCCACAACTAGACCAAGCGAAAGAGCTGCCAGAAGGCATAGCAGCCAAGGCAATCTAGTCAATATATATATATATATATATATATATATATATACATATCTCAGTTTATTTGTCTAATGGGCGCTTAACGACAACCGTATGCGCCAGGCAGGCGAACGCGTGCCGTGCAAGCATTTTTGGATTTATATGACAGATCAAATTGGCACCATAAAGGTCGGCAGCCTACAAACAGAGTGTTAAATCTTTGCGTCGTTCTGTCCGTAGAATATAAAAATGGCAACTTTCAGCCAGTAGTGTGTTAGAGCCACCTACAAGAGAAGTGCGTCAAATAAACACATCGAGTTCACAGGTCATGCAGCTCCGACATTTTAGACTGCCTGGTATGATGCCAAAAACAACGTTAGAGATGTAAAGATGCCAAATAGAGTTCAGCTACTCTAAACGAAATTTGCTATACTTTGAGCAGCTCATACTGCTTTGTTGGGGTCGAGCTAACGAAGCGTAGCAGCAGTTGTCGAAATAACATTTGAAAGGCAAGCAGCCATTTTGTGGCGTAAACATCTCGACCGTCAGCTATCACCAGGGTACCGGCCGCATCGCTGCAATTTGCTCGGCTCCAGCAGGTGTGCAATCGCATATATTAACAAGGACAGGCCTAAACAGCAAAGTAGACGTCTATAAGCTTTACTATGGTTAGTGAGCTGTGTGTATCTAACGTTGTACGTACCTCTTTGGCGAAAGCTGAAGCAGAAACCGCATGAATGCTCATGGGTGACGGGATAACTACACATGACCGTAGTTACCCCGTCGATTTCGTACGCTGGCCCTGGTGCCGTTTTGGCGCGACACTGTAGGCAGTAGCACCCCATCGTCGCTTTCATCGTTATCAACTTCGTCGCCGTCGGCGTTGCGAAGGGAACTCTCTAGGAGGCGCTTTCCGGCGATCGCACGGGTTAATGGAAGCTCTTAAAAGCATTTATTCGCGTCCGAACCCGGAAAGCGCGCACGATCTCTGCTTCTTCCTGTTTCAGTCGGCCCCGCGGTGACGCCGACAACAACGCAGATAGCGGGAGTGGCGCGCATGGCGATTTGCGACCCACCGCCGTTTCAACCGTCGCGCTGGCAGCGGGGGTTGCAGCCCGATTATCATTCACCGATCGCTGATTGCCACTTTGAATTTGCCCGCCCACTACTCAATTTCGCTTCCTCTTACTCCTTTTTCGCCTTCTCGCTGGCTCTTTCCTTTCGCTGGTCCCCCCTCTCTCTCTTTCGCTTGTTCTCTGGCTTTTGTTTTCTCAGTTTCTCTCTCTCTCTCGGGCCTTGTCTTCGACCGCTTCTGTCAGTTTGCCCCACTCTCCAGCCCTTCTTGCCTCCGAAGTTCCTCCTATCGATGTACTTCTCCTCGTATGTCGATGATGACAACGATAACGGTGACGACGAGATCGAAAGGACCTCGTGGACCTCATCGTGGCGTCACTACCTGGCTCGAGCTTGGCGCAGCTCGAAGACATGCTGGTTGGTGGTCGTGGCTGTAGGGCTAGTGGTGGCGGCACTGCTCCTGTTGCTGCTCGTTGCAACAAATGGCATCACGTTAGATAATATTGCAACCAAAAAAGGACGCTGCAGAGTTCGTTTTCCTTTGCTCTTGCGCCATCTTAGCCTAACATTGGATTAAAAAACTTTGCTAACGTTTGTAATTACCCTAGATTGTAGTTGCTGTTTTGTTGTTATTGTTACCGTTACTATTGTTATTGTGATAGCTGTCATTGTTGTTATAGCTGGTATTGTTGTTGTTGCTGCTAACGTCAGTACTGTTGCTGTTCGTGTTCTCCCCTTGACGCGGTTGTTGTTGTTTTCTCCCTTGTCGTTGTTGTTGCTGCTGCCGCCCTGTTGATGTTGCCCACCTTTGCTACGCGCATCAGGAGATGGGGCAGCCCCGACCAGAAGAAGAAGCCGCCGTGAAAGCAGAAGAAAGAGAACGAAAAGTAGCAGCAGGATTTAAGCAGGCGTTCTTTGGATTGCCGTCAAGATACTGCTACTACTCGTTCTGTTTGGCTTAGATCATGGCTCGACGGGGGGGGGGGGGGGGGGGGTCGCCGATCAGTGCCGCACACCGTCTTGCCGACGCAGGATGAGCGTACAGGGCGTCCTGGCACGCCACGCCAGCCGGACGGTCGCTCGCTTAGTCGGTCGTTCGTTCGTCGCCTGGCCTTGTCGGCGTGGGTGAGGGCTTTGTACAGTTTGTGCTTGACTGCGTCTAGGCCGGGCCGACAGCGCGGTGGCTGGCTAGGTTGCGGCAAAGTAGCAACGAGAAGCAGAGCGACGAGCGAAACGATGCGTTGCTTGTCGTCGTCGTCACTTGCTAGGACGATAGCACTGTGAAAGCGAACCGTGAGCGAGCAGGCAGGCAGACAGGCAACGCTGTCCTGGTCGTCTCGGTAATACAGGGCAACACGTCGCGTTTGATTCACGCGATCAGCCAACCGGTCAGGCAGCCAGTTGGCACTACGACACAGCGACCGAGCGGCGTCGACGATGGACAAGGACGCGACAGGACTAGACTTCGGATGACACTACCTCATGACAGCGATGACAGGAAGGAGGCCCAGAGGCCCACAATTCCTACGTTGACAGGCCTAAGTATTCGACAGAAAACCGATTGATGAATTACCAAAAATACCACTACGAGAGGCGGAATGCTGCCAGCTGTACTGACGTGCCTACGACTTGCCCATCGTCAATTTTCCTAGGGGCAAAACATCAAGGCACATTTTGTATAGCTACAATCGTCTATGTATTGGAGTTACGGTATGAATGATATGTAATCTTTTTTAAATAAATGTAGTACGCAAAATCAGAGGAGTAGCATCGGCTCTCGACGCGTGCGGAGGACGCCACTAAAAGGCTTGCTCAATCAGCTCGTAGTGAGAATGCTCACCGAGCCCGCAGCAGGTACGCTTTTCTGTGTCGAAGGTAAGCAAAATGCAACAGGAACACTACTAACGAGAAAATAAAATGCGTTGGTAGGTAGACAAGTTGTCGAAAACGTTACTCTGTATATAGGCTTTTCCCGTACTTACGCCAAAACTGGACTGCAGACGAGCGCGTGTCGGTGGGGCTCCGACTGGTGCTTTGGTCAGAGAACGAAGCACACTCGCTGTCTTGTGATATACCGCATGATATATGTATTATTCGCCGAACTCGTGGGCCTTCACGTGCCTTGAATATCGTGCATGTGGACCGCCAATGGGAGGAGTCTCTCCACTGATAAAGAGATAAGAGAGATGATTGTCGTATGTTGAGGCCGAGAAACTCAGGGCGGACCAGCACATAGAGAGAAAGACCTCGTGAGAGAGGGCGGAGGAGCCGAAGCACTGACGAAAAACACAGGGTAAGAGAGCAAGAGCGAGAGGGATAGAGTAACGACGCTTTGATAGCAGGTGTTCCTTTTTTGACGTTTCCTCTTTCATCCTTTTCTTCTCCTCGTCCCTCCTCCTTCTTTGCTTCTTCTACTTCTAAAAGCGAGCCTTTCGCCCCATGCCTAGTTCCATCTTTTTTTTCAGTTTTTCTCTTGCCGCTGCTGCTTTCCTGAGGTAAAACTGTTAGGTATTCCTGATGCTGGGTGACACTTGAGAAATCACTCACATTCATACAGCAGCTAAGTGCTCTCTTCCGAGGCACCCGCCTCCATCCCATCCCCGCCTTCCCCCTTTCAGTTCCCGTTGATTCCGTCGATCGGGACGCGGCAGATCGGAGGAGTATCGAAATTCGTGCGCCCGTCACGGAGTTGTCACGCCGTGCAAGGAATCTCGAAAGGCCCATCTCAATGTGTCTTGTTGATGCGCTTCTCCGACGGTGTGTCTATGCAAGGAGAGGGGGGGGGGGCATATGTGTCTGTGGACGTAGGGAAGGCACGTATGTGTGGAAGTCTGCCTATGAGTGTGCATTTTTCAGAAGAGCGCAGTAAGTCTTTAGTAATGCCGTGCCATGCGTCTCAGCGAAGCACGCGCCTCACTTGCTTCGGCCACTTTGGAGTTTCCTTTGGCAGTATTTTTGTCGCGTCTGTCGGCCGCCTTTCGGCGCGTCGTTCGTACGCCGATAACGGGACGCCTGCGTGCGTGCGAGCCCGAGTTTCGAGTGTCGAGTGCCACACGACTCGCGCACGGTCCGGCGTATCGCCAGTCAGTCGATGCCCATGACGCAGGCGTAACGATGCTGCCAATATGAGGAAGGCGAACTGTCTGGCCAGGTTTTGCGTAGCCGGTGCAGATGTGCAGAGCCCCTTTGTAGCAGCCAGGCAGCTGTGAGCGAAGGACCTGATCCAGCCAAAAAAGCCCCTCCATCCTTCGCTCGGTATGAACTAGGGGCGCCCATTCTCTATGTGGTGAACTTGCAATGAGCTGCTGCGATGCCAGACACTGACTTCGCTATGTGACCGCTCAAAGGTTTGGCGACGTCTTCAATCAATGCTCATACGGGATTGCACAGCGCCGCCATTTGCACTGTTCCCGATGCGGTAGAAAAGCATGATCGAGAAACATCGTCTCAATGGGAAAGCTGCTGCTCCTCCTTCATATGGCGGCGGTAGTCACTTGCATTTATTGCTAATTGTAGGCATCGGCTGGAAAACTACCGCTCAAGTTATAATATATATATATATATATATATATATATATATATATATATTTATGTATATATATATATATGGGCATAAAAAAGGTTTTGGCGCTATAAAGAAAACACATATATAGGAGACACGGGAGGTCTTAATTATTGATTTATATATTCTCCGCCGGAAGATATAGCCTCTGCCCAACGATTTACAAGGTTTTTGATTCCTTTTCTGTAAAAGTCTGGGTTTTTTAGTGACATTTTAGTGGCAAAATATTTTTCCAGCCCAGAACGCACGTGTTTGATAGAAGTGAATTGTCTACCACTTAATTTTTTTTGCATTGATCTGAATAGGTGGTAATCAGATGGTGCTAAATCGGGGGAATACGGTGGATGTTCCAAATATTCCAATTTTAGCTGGGAAATTTTAGAAAGGGTCTCCTTACTCACGTGGGGCCTTGCGCTGTCTTGGTGGAACAGGACACCCTTCCTTGAACTTAGTGCAGGGTACGACTGCTTTAATTTTTCGTAAACCTTTTCGAGTTGTTGACAGTACACGGCCGTATTTATCGTCTGGTTACGCGGTAAAAGTTCATAGTGCACTATTCTGCCCACATTCCACCAAATAAACAATAAAACCTTGTTTGCGTGTATGTCCTTTTTGGGCTGGGTGACGGAGATGCCAGGTTCACTTGACCAGAACCTTTTCGGGACAGGAGAGTCGTAGAAAACCCATTTTTCATCGCAGGTCACAAAACGATAAAAAAAAGACAAATTTTGATGCCTGCTGAGCAAAGAAGTGCAGACGCACATGCGCGTCATCTTGTTGAGGTCAGTGAGCTCGTGAGGTACCCATTTGCACATCCTGGAAGTTATTCCGAGGCGTTCTAAAGCTGTGCTAACAGCTTGTTTGGTATTATGAAGCTCCTCGGCAAGTTCCACAGTAGTTATAGTGGGATTTTCTTGGATTTTCAATCGAAAAACCTTCTTACTGACAACACTTGGCCTTCCTGATCTAGGCTTATCTTCGAGGTTAAAATTTCCCCTTCGGATTTTCTCAAACCACTGTTGGCACATTCTGTCTGTACAACAGGCATCTACAAAGCTCTTTTTCACATGAAAACAACAACGAGTGAGCCAATGATCTATGCCTAGGCGCCGGGGCGGGCGCTGTGAAAGCCGCGCAAGCGCCAATCCAAAAATACTTTTTAGTAAACCCAATATATATATATATATATATATATATATATATATATATATATATATATATATATATATATATATATATAATGAAAGCAAGAGAGAGTGCAAAGTAGTATTTTGGATTCGAGACTGAAATTGGTGCACTCTTTTCTTACTCCTCCTTTGCTTCCTCTACTCCTTTATTTCACTATTCTAAAATAATTATTATACAAAGAAGGGGATAGCTGAATGATGGCTGTTCTGGGGATCTATCTTTCATAAATATGCCTTAAATTGTCATTCTGATGTGGAAATGCCATGGCTCAGGCACTTTGAGATTATTTTTGTAATCAGAATTTTTTCATTGAAACGGCATAAAGAATCTTTACAGGCAGCCTATATTATAGACATACAAGCAAATAAATTATTGGTGGTATCAGCTATAGGAATGTCTATAAATAAAATCAATGTACTAGTGGCCAGCCCTTTAAAGCCTAGAAAAGGCGTTCTGGCCCCACAGAGCAAATGAAGTCAGGTCGGCAACCCGATTGTCAACACCATACAACACGGTAGGAATATTACTTAAAATCATTTTCATAGCAAGGTGATGGCGCTGCGTTACGTAGCCGCCGAGTAACTAAGCCTTTTCGACAGCCATATCCAAGTTTTAATAATTATTTAAAACTGTTTAACATAGCAGAAGCAATTCGCGTAAAGTTCGATAACACTATTTTAGCGGCCAGGTGAATATATTTCGTCCAACTTTGGACAGAATAATACGATAAAAATGTTACTAACGTCACCGTCTTCGAAATCAACTTACTGCAAAAGCTACTTGGCGTTGCAATGAATCATAAAATACATCCGCTTAGAAGTGTCGCCTAGCACCGAAAGTAGTTAGTGTCGAGGAAATAAGAGAAAGTCTATTACTTGGTTCTTCGACGTGTCTAAAAATGAGGAGTTTTTACTAGGCTTGTGTGGCGCTCTCTTTAAATAAAAGAGCGACTTTACATTGTATTTTTATCTTTGCATAAATAGGCTCACAGGCTAAGCCAGGCAGGCCCGTCAACAGTCGCTATTTGTTGGTGGATATTCTCTGTCACGCGTCTTCCATTCGGGGCGCCTTCTCGACTTGTCCGGTCCGAACCACCGCACATATGCTATATGAGCACATTGAAACGGCGCATTGAGGTTAAACGGAGCGCTGCTGATGCTGCCGCTACTATATATATATATATATATATATATATATATATAAATAGACGCTACTACTACCGCTACTACTACTAGAAGACTTCTGCTTCTGCTGCCCGAAACGACAACCAAAAAAAGACCTACACAATACGAAAACGTCTACGACTGAGGCGCCATATGAAATATAGACGATAGATGATGATACGTCGACAATTGTATGTGTAGCGATATAGCGGGCCGGGCCGGGGTGAGGTGGGCTTCCGGGCTGGGGATGTGCGTGTGCGGAAGAAGACGTGCAGGATCGGGAGGCGACTCGGAGCCAAGCGGAGCGGAGCAAAGCGAGACCGCGCCGGAGTGCCGGAGACACGCGAATAAAGATGGCTAGACGGCCGCAACAAGCTGAACAGGAAAAAACAGATGTACACGGCCGCATATGCGAGCCGAGCGATCGGTTGCTGCGAATATGCGCAAACATAGCGCAATCGAAACGTAGAGCAAACGAGCGACTCAGACGAGCAAAGAACATCGATCGTCGGCCCATCCACCAACCGACCCGGCCATTTCCAAGCAGTTCCTGAAGCCCCCGGCACGCACCCCCACCACCACCACCACTAGCACGACCGCGACTAGCCGGAGAGACCGGGGGCGGGAGGTCGGTTTGAAACAAACGTGCAAACGGCGTGCCAAGAGGCTGCGTTGCTGCCGCTCTTGGAACCGTTTTGAACATCGATACGAAAACGTCGTCGTCGCCTGTTGTCGATATAGTCTCGGCCCTTTCCATCGTAGGGGTGCGTTACGCGGCCGGTGGGCAGACCATGGGCATATCGGCTGCATGCTGTGAACCACCACAGATGATCAGGCTAATTTACGCTGTAGCGTATCAATTACACTTAACTGCAATGCGTCCATCAAGTGTGCCCGCAGCCCTCCGACTATTGCTCATCGTTGCCCGCTTCCCAGCATGCAAGGGCTATCTGGAGCTGCTCATTGAAAACTCTGACGAGTCGAAGCCAAGACACACGATAGTCGACTGAAAAAAATCGATGCGCGAGAAAAGTAGAACGGATGGAGTGATATTTCGAGTAGCGATCCGAATAAGCCGTCCAACTCCGTGATCTAGCGACTGACATAAAGTCAACTCGACGCTACCCATGTTAATGCCAAGCATAAAGTCAAGACATCGTCTTTGTTCATATAATCATGTACTCATGCTCTCCCTGTTGCCTTTTTTAAAGTTTACGACAAGGACGTTGTTAGTGAGATTGTTATCGCAACGCGTAGCATAACTCTTGTTTTAAAGTTTTAAATTCACCGAAATAACAACTGCTGGCATTTGCTATCGTTGTGCCTACAAAATCCATCATAGCCATCAGACCTAGAAGGGTGCTACCGCCAGCAACAAAGCAGACTAGATGGGTAATAGTAGGTGCTTGTGATCTGTCACTGTGATGTAGCACAAGTGCAGCATGATTTCTAAAGCTGAACGCAGCTTCAGTTGCTTCGACTGCCTGCTTTGATTGCTTTGTCTTCATGCTTCAAGGCTTGTGATATGCATGGCGACAGTAACAGGAAAGCCAATACCTCAGCCACGTTCCGAACACACCTCTGCTACTAATGATCGCAAAGTTATACCCAAATGATTGTCCAATTATATGCAAATCAGAAGAATGGTGTTAGATTCGTTACGGTGAATTACGCTCAGAAATATACAGCACGATTGCATATCTCTCACATGCATCGTCCCTTTAACAATAACAATACATTATTATATTGCAGCCATAGTAAGGCCTCAACAGGTCGGTGCAACGTGGCGGCGTGGTCTGGGGGTCTAGTGCGCTAGTCATGGTTGTCATCTACCGGGGTGCCGCCGGTTCGATACCTGTTGTTGATCGACTTTTCTTTGAGCGATGCTCATTGGGAATAGATGACATACCATACGGCTGAGAGTTAGCGGCCACGCTGCCGCAAGGACTGTTGGGGAAACCCTAGATATCTCTATATGTCCGGCCCTCGGTGCATTTAAGATACATCTCACGGTGAGTTCCAATCCCGTTGGAAACAGAGGATGGTCTAGAATATATATATATATATATATATATATATATGTATAGCGTGGGCGTATAACGCTTTTCCACGATACGAAGGTGGCACTGATGGTGGCGATTTCAGCTCGTGTTAGCCGTCGTTGTTCTATCTACTGTTGTCTAACTAATCGGTTCGCGCGCATCTTCCAACCTGCCCAATCGGTGGGGGCTTTCTTCCTCATGTCTTTTTTACTTTTGGCCTCCTCTTCGCCTATTTAATTTTATTTTCCCTTATTCCCTCCTGCCCAAGCAATGTTGCCATTTTCTCTTGCAGTCGCTGTCTCTGCCCAGTTTCTCCTAGTTCTCTCCTTTCTTCTAGTAGACTTTTTTTCTTCGTTATTCTTCTATTTCTTTGTTATTCCTTATCATAATTCTTCCTGTTCTTCCGCATTTTCTTCTCTTGCTTCTCCGTCCTTCTCATGCAGAGTCGCGGCCGCCTGCAAAGCCGACGCTACAGTTCGCTGCCGTTCATGTACATCTCTCTGTCGGTGGCAAACAGGCGCACACACGGAATAACGCGTTTGTTCGTAGTCGGCAAGATCGAAAACATGTCGGTTTTCATTCGTTGAGTCCTGATCCGGTCGTCGCTGGGGAAGTTTGGCTGTCTGGCTGGCTTGGAGGGGTCGAGCGGGTGATTGGGTGCTCCTACTAGGCCAGATACACACACAGAGTCTTCACTACTTCCTACTTTCCTCCTTACCTCGTACTCAGCTCGTCATGGCGACGCGACTGTCACCAGATTAATATCAGCGGCGCCATCAAGAACCAGCAACAACAGTTACAGGGATGTACGTATGAACCTTTACTACCACGACAGCAACCCCTCGCGCACACTCGCTCTCTCTTGCACACCTTCTTCGTTCCCCTCTCTCTTTCCCCGTTCTTTCCCCGTTAGCGTTGATAAACATTTCGTTATTTTGGCTGATCCGCGTTCGCTTCACGCTGCGAGGGCCCGGTCTTCTCTCGTTCGCGCCTGCTGCTTGACTGCCGTCCTACCCTGCATGTCTCACATGTCGCTCCGCTGCCTTGCCTGCTTCTCGGCCTGGCAGGCCCTGTTGGACCAGCCCTAGGAATGCCGGTAAGAAACCCAGTGAGGAACAACACGAGGAGAGCGCGGCCGATGAAGTGCAAGCAGATCAGGAACAGGAAACATTTGAAAGAGAACGGATAGAACGAAAGTAAGCGAACAGACGGACGATAATGAGAGAAATGGGAGAGAGAGAGCGATAGAGAAATATGGAGAGGGAGAGAGAGGACAGCGGGGCGGAGGACAAAAATAGAAAAAGTAGCGTGAAACGTTTGAGAGACGACGCTTCGCTTTTTGCATTTCGGAAATCGATGGGGATGTTAAGTGCGGTTGCTATTGGCGCGGTGGCAGCGAGACTTGCCACGAGGGTGGATGATGACTGGTTTCTCAGCGCCACCCAGTCAACGACTCGCGCAACAGCAGCCAGCAGCCGAAGTAGCAACGCCAAGCGTCGCCGACCGCTACAGTCGCCTCGGCAGCAGTAACAAGCAGCAACGCATCCAACCATAGGAGTCCATAGCGCCCCCGGGGCAAACTTCGGCAGTTTCAACTACACTAGTCTCTTGCTAACGCATCTTGGGCTCTCGCGTTTGCGCTCTCGTTCTCTCTATGCTCTGTTCCGTTTTGCTTTCCTGTCTGTGACTCTATCTCTCTCTCTCTTGTCGCAGTCTTTTTTAGACTGCCCTTCGCTCTACAAAGTCGCTTGAGCCGACCGGTCATTATCGCGGGACCGCTTCATCACACAGCGCCCCAGGTAGTCGAAGTAGAACTAAAGTCGTCGTCGTCGTCATCGTCGTCGTAGCAGCTTGATGAACAACTTCTCAGCAAGTGGTTCCTCCATCCTTATACTCATTGTTACTAATAGCTCCGGCAAAGTTGTAGTTCGAAACGCAACGCAGCCCCACCTGTATGTCTGTCGTCCTGTCTGCCCACCTGCCCTGCCTAGACAGTAATTCATCATCATCAAAGGCGGAGGCCGGGGCGACAACTGACGCCATTCCCATTGTGCAACCAAGAAGGGAGAAGATGGAAAAACAGAAATGACAAAAAGAAAAAGATTCCTTTGGTTTCAGGGCAGAGGCGCCTACTGCCCGTCACTGACGCGGCTGCAAGTAACGGGAGCGCCTCGCAGACAGCAGACGACGCGCAGCAGGACAGCAACAACAACAACAACAATCAACATAAACAACAACAACAACAACAACATAAAACAACAACAACGACAACGACAACAACGACAACAACATCATCATCAACATCAAGTTGCAACAAAACGATAACAACCCACTACCACAACAACAACAACAACACAACAACAACAACAACAACAATAAACAACAACAGTAACAACAACAACGACAACGACACAACATCATCATCAACATCAAGTGCAACAAAAACTATAACAACCACCACCACAACAACAATCGTACCAACAACAACGAGTACAGCAATGACGTTCAGCCGCGACAACATGCCTCCAGCAATTATCCTAGTGCCGGAGAAGGTCGCAAAAGTATGCATTGTTATTCTGAAGGAACCGTCGGTGGGTTGGCCGATATCTCTCCGCCCTCCGTTCCCGAACTGTAGCCGAAGTGGCGACGAAGCGTTCGTCGAGCGATGACCAGCAGTTGTCTATTCAAATTAAATGCATTGCCAGTGTAGTAGACAAAAACTTGATCTCGCTTCGATTGACGTCTCTGCTAGCAAACGTGAGCAAAAAACGTCATGGGACACTCTGGCGATACTCAGCTAGGCCAGTCGTTCGGGCCTGATAAAAATTAAGAGCGACTTGCGACAAATATATATATATATATATATATATATATATGTAATATATATATATATATATATATATATATTATATATATATATATGACAATTAACCCAAAGCGACAAACCACTTTATAGAGTTGTCAACTAGGTGAGTTACGGCTAGTGAGCGAGTTGGTTTTAAAACTTGTGCGAGAGTCCGTGGAGCATGTTAATTTTGGAAGCACCCGTGATCTCACTAGCTCTAATATACCGGTGCGAATTATATATATATATATATATATATATTAAGGGTTTAGATGTCGACACTTTAGTGCAGGCGGCAAAAACAATAATTGTGAAGAAGATGCGGGTTAGTGAAACATTAAAATAGCTCGTTCCATTTTCAACGACACTTTGTCAACGATCATTCAGCTCTTCGATACGACTTTTTTTGTAGAAAAACATCAAATCAATGTTCCACCTTAATGCGTACTGCCCAACTTTAGTACAGGTTTTAGCCTTAAAGGTTTATGAACGAGTCGAGGAAGTAATAATTAAGGTGAAATATCCGGGGGATTATAGTTCGATTAGTAGGAAGCTCTATAAGCTCCTAGTCAATGCCGTGGTACTTTGGTGACTTAGACGTATCACACGAGGACCCACACTACCCTACTGAACGGCAACATCTTTCCTTCTAGTAACGAATCTTGATTATGTGACTTCTATCGCCCAGGACCAAACCCACGACTTGTGATGAACGTAAAAATATTGCTAGTTGTTTAGTGTACTTAGTTGCAATAAAACAAGGCAGATAGAGAGGCCTGGGGGAGACCTCACCTATCACCTCACCCAAATCCTCACGGACACGAAAACTTCAACTCGTATTTGTCCCGAATTGGAAAGGCTTTGTCGCCGATATGCGTATTTTGCCAAGATGCACATGAGGACACTCCAGTCACACACTGCTACAGTGCTCGGCCTGGGAGGCTGCGCGGGAAGGGCAAACAGACTCGTCCGAGTGAAATGGGCCAGGGAGAGACCCACACGCGAGGTCAGCGACTCACCTCGGTCCAGCTTAATAAAGTTACAGATACATGTCTCCAGTGAGCAGGCCTGGAAACTGGGAGCAGCGACGGAAAAAGAAGTTC
>QVRM01000084.1:0-54461 GCA_003439945.1 Dermanyssus gallinae
ATAATATCTAGCAAAACCACTTAGCGTTTATCGAAGCGTCGATACGAGGTGTTCCATCCGGGCCTGTGTGAACCAACTTGCGCTATCGCGATAACAAAAATCTTATACTGATACCGTTCAGCAGCAAATGGAGTCGCTATCTTTAATCAATTAAAGCTCACTCCTGCAGACGGAATCAACAGAGAAACCATAGCGCAATATCTGCTACAGTGGCGCATTCGTGCTTTACAAAGCGTGTCAAATGGCTTGGGCAAACAACTTCAACAATAGTTTGTATACAAACAATAAATAGTCTTGGATGCAACAAAGATCTACAACAATAACAACAACCAACAGCACAGCGTACAACAACAACAACAATCGGATTAGGAGAGAAAATCCACTACGACTCCAATAATAACGACACCGATAACTAAAACAATAGTTGTAAAACAGAATTAATAGGAACAACGGTCGCACAGTCTAACGTGTGTAGCCCACGCAACAGCCAGTGAACATGCGCAATACGCCTATACTAAGCGACCCAATTTGACCGAGTAACAATTTTAGTTTGTCTATGCAGTTGCCTTTTCCACGGACTAACAACATGCAAAAGGCGTTCTCAACTTGTCGTTTGATCTGCCCACATGTGCCGTATTTGCTCTTATCTTTACAATCACTCCATATATAAAACACCGGACACAGACCAACCTTATATATATATATATATATATATATATATATATATATATATATATTGAAGGCCAATGCCTGTCTATCAATGTTTGGATAATGAGAGGAATCAGAAGAAGACTGTAACGATAACGCTTAGCGTGAGTCGTTTGATCAGGGCAGATTTCCGGCCCCGGGGCAATGGAAGCAAGGTCGAGGGATCCCGATTATCAGTTCCCTAGGCTAACCGCTTCAACACAGACTCCCGTGCGCAACATTGAAACGAGACAGTTGTGACATGCTATAGGATTGCCAATCTACGTGTTTGTAGGCGTACGAGTTGTAAATATAGATGTCTATATGTGAACGTTCAGATCTGGTTACAACTTTATCTTGCAAATAGATACGGCCTAAACAATTGTAGGCACACTGTCAAATTCGGACAAGGTTAGCGAGAACCTACGCTGCGTTTTCTGCTTTGAATTTCCATATATGTATGAATGTATGTATATATATATATATATATATATATATTTCTATATGTATATATATATATATACCACGTAAGTCATTCGGCAAGATAAAATAAATACAATGAAAAAATCAAGAAACGATTGATTTTGTTTATCAGGCAACGTAGTCTCTTTGGAGCTCTGTACATTTAGTCCATTGGATTTTTTATTCATACGAAATATAATACCTAAGGAATCCGGAAGCAGGAAGAAAAAGTCTAACCTATTAACAAATGTCCCGTATATTTATTTTGCATACCTTGCGTGCATTTGTGCGTCATCTGTCTCGGCTGTGGCAAACATATGTGGGGATACAGCTATCGGCGGGTGTAACTCCAAAGTCGATGCTGATCGCGGCCTTGCTATCGATGGCTTCTTTCTGTCGTTGATGGGGCTGGCTCGACGTGATCGAGAGCAGTATGGGCTTCTTCGTCGCCACAATGATGACGCGACTTCTTGAAGCGGTCGGATTCTCCATCTGCCTCACCTGTTACAACACCCTTATCGCCTCCCAGTTCCCCGATCACCTGCAAATCATGGGTGGTACGTACGTGTTCACGTAACTTTACATATATATATATATATATATATATATATAGACATACATATATACATATATATATATATATATATATATATATATATATATATATATATATATATATACATACATATACCAGTTGTTTAATTGTATCGATCATTACATTCGAGTATGAGTGCTTATGTATTATCTCAAGATAATTTTCGTATGTTTTATTATACACACGTGACGTACATATATACAATAGATATCAACCAACTGTTATTTCGTTTAATCGTATTTTTGGTCGTCATCAGCCGCTTGTGGAAACGGTGTTCGGCTTCGGAATCATGACTGGTCCAGCCGCTGGAGGCGTCCTTTACGACGTGAGTGTTTTTCTATGCTCCTATGCTCTATACATATTGGTAATAATTATATTCAGTTGTGACGATCCATGAACTCAGATATTGTAAAGCGTTCTCATATATATCTATATATATATATATATATATATATATATATATATATATATATATATATATATATATATATATATATATATATACATGTGTATCTAAGTAAACGCTTTACAATGGCCATATGACTCGCTTATGACGACTGAAATGCAGTGTGATTAACATATGTCATATTTATCTATATTTTTATCATAAGAGGCTTGGGTCAAAGATTTGTATTTGTGTGCGCGTCTTCTTTCATCTCTGTCACGATAACTAGGTTGGCGGTTATCGCCTGCCATTTCTGACGTTTGGCGGCTGCAGTCTGCTCTTCGCTTGTGTAGCCATGATTGCGCTGCCCAGCAATCTGAACCCCGCAAAGTCGTCGCCTCAATGCTTCGATGACATGTACCGACAGAAGAGCATCGAGGGTGCTAATGATCTCGCTGTTATTACGTCTGTGTCGAAACCTCCGCCTTCTCCTCTTCCAGCCTCCGAAAAACAGGATCAGCCATCAGACAAACTGTGGATAAAGGTATGAAAAACAAGGCAGGGAGTGTGTCTGCAAAATAAGACTATGATCTGCGTATAGCTTCTGTGCATGTGTTGAAATAACGACTAAAACCTAGATACTACTGGGGTAGTAGTGTGAGAGAAACTGGAGGGCAAGATGGGCTGTCTGACCTACTCACTAAACCTTGCCCGAAACATATTAATCCATATACTACAATGCATTTAAATGTATGCATACAAAAAATTATATATATATATATATATATATATATATATATATATATATATATTATATGCAGTTGTCTATGTTAAATTGCTGTACAGAAACTACTAAGCGATTGGCGAGTGCTATGCGACGTGATTGCGGTCGTAGTCTGTTGCTTTGTGAGCGGCTTTAACGGAGCGACCCTCGCCTTGCGCACGACACAACTTGGTGTGTCCATGGCTTCACAACGGTCGCTCGTCTTCCTTACATACGGCATCGTCTACGCGATTTCGAGCCTCGCCAATGGAATCCTCTCAAATTTCATAGTAAGCTCGTTTCTCCTAACTGCCATAATTTGAGATATAAATACCCACCACATGGTTATATACTTTTCTTGTTAGCAAGCTAGTTAAAGATACCCTAAAAGACGATGTTAATAAACTGAGAGATAAACCTTGTAAGAATGTAAGCGAAAAGCACAGCAGACCTAGCATTATCTAAATGAAATCTAATATTATGTTACGCTACTGGTGACTGCCTTCACAGGAAGATTGCCGACTTCTGGTGCTTGCTGGCGGTGTTATCTTCTCGACGGGCCTGGTCCTGCTCGGTCCTCTGCCAATACTTCCAATTGAACCGTATGATCTGTTTTCTTCCTTTCTCTAACGCTAGAATAGCTCAGATCATGTCACTTAACATAGACTATAACTTAAAAGAAAAAAAAATACTCTTAGAAACCGCCTGGTACACCTCATGTCGTAGAGTATCGTATATCCGCCACCCCTTGTATTTATTCCAAACCTTTTTATTGTAGACCATGAGTTACGTCGCCCAACTTTCTAAGAATGTTATGTTAACTAATGTTAGATCCCACAACGCTCCAGAGAGAACTAATTGTAGAGCGTTCATGGAAAAATTCCCGCTTTCCAGCTTGGATGCCCTTGAGATCTACTGTATGTTGGTTCGTATTTGTTTAGCGCTGCCTCAAAATCATGCGTAATCTAATCTTACGTAATGTGTCTTTTGTGAACAGTTCCTGGTATATTCTGATGCTGAGTCAGGTGCTAATGGGAATCGGAAACGGAGCGATCTACAACCTCAGCTACGTGCACACGCTCAAATATGTCATGTATGTTATTGCATGGTTTTGCAAGTGATATTACCAGTTGTATATGTACGTAGCGTAGTGTTAATCTTCTTTATCCAGATGACATAATTCGTGCGATAATAATAATAATAATAATAATAATAATACGAGCTATGGCTAGCTATAGCTTTATAGCAGAGAAAATGACCGTAGCAGGAAACGCTGAATCATCGTAAAATGAACGAGGTGCGGCCTTTATCTTGTTTTCATTGTATCTGACGAGTTTGTTATTCCTTGTTTTGTAAACAGAAACCGACTCAAGTATCCGCCACAGGAGTCAACGTACGCACTGGTTGCCTGCCTCTTTTCGACAGGATTCTTCCTGGGTGCTTTCCTTGGCCCAATCCTAGGCGGAGTACTGTTCGATCTAATTGGCTATCAATATGCAACGACGGTTGTATTGCTCGTCGTTGTCATATCGGTAAGAAAGGCTGGCCGTATGACGTATCATACATTTATAGCAGTTATGCAATATATGATGTTTAGGTGACTTAAAGGGACCGCTAGAAAATGTTTACTCTTGCAATATTTTCATATAAATTAATTATTCTTAGCATACATCAGATCTACATACAAACACACCCTATCTATCTACATACAAATTAAACAATCATATGTTGCCCTTGTCGTAGCAACCAACGCGGAAGAGACCTCTAGTAAAATGTTTCTTTTTCCATCTATTTAATTTTAAATCATCTTAAACATCGTAACTATATATTGTGAATAAACGATGCGGCTGCCATTTCTACAAAATGTTTTTTTGCCTTGGCAGTTTTTTGCCTTGGCCATCAGATGAGGCAGCACGACCTGTCTCATTCAAAACGAAAAAAAACTTGATTAAATGAATTAATCAATATATTTTGGTGGAATTATAGACCTTCAAAAATCACAACTTTACTTAATAGTTCTGTGCGTCCGTAGTAGCTGTGGTTATCGCTACGCCACAATTTTACAAAGAGATCGGCAAATTCCTGCACCTATACTTCGCAGTCCGTCGAATCGGCAAAAACGAGACCGATTTGTTTCGATCAGCTGCGACAATTCCGTCTATAATGGTGCGAAGATGTGGTGCACATAACGGAGCGAGAACAAGAGCTAAAGCATTTCAGAGTAGCAGTGGCACTGCTATGCCATATGCTATTCTGAAAATCAAATCAAATTAAGCAAGCAAATGCAAATAAACACTTCCGTTCGCTTTATTGACGCACCCGGCAGTAATGTCATGCCATCATGTTTACTAACAGAACAGCGACTATAGCATGTGTTGGACCGCCCGACAACAATTGTTCGGTTCTGTTTTCTCTCTCCGGACGCAAAATACCAACTAAATATCACATCGGTAACAGACAGAACATGTAATAGCAATAATGATGATGATTATTATTATTATTATAGTAAACTAACAGCTCGTTTCGATCGCCATCCCGACAATCACTGCACGTTTCAGATGGCGCCGATGTATCCGCTGGTAATCCGCGACCGTGTTCGTCGTGTGCTGCAGAGCACACCGTTCGACTTGCGGATATGAGTCAGCCATGCGAGCGGTATTTCGCGTGGAACAAGTGTGAATTCCAGAAGAATGCCTTCTCTGGCCGCAGCCAGCCAGCCTGCCTGCCTGCGACTACGGTAGACCAGCGAGGCCAGCGTATCGGTCTGTTCGAATATGGCTCGAATATGAATACGAATACGAAAACACCCTCGTCCTTCTTCTGCCGGAAAGGAAAAAGCCCAACCTGTCGTTGACCGTCGCCGACCAAACGACGACAATGACTGTAATATACAACCCGCACCACTACGACCCCGGTGGCATAAACCGAAAACCTTCTACTTCAACGGCAGAACTCGGCAATCTCATTGCAAGCGAGAGTTCATCTGCGTGTCCACACAGCAGCAGCAGCAGCAGCAGCAGCAACACCAAATGTGCTACTCGGAGCTGTAGTGGTACTACGAGCAGGAAGAGCAAAAACAGTAAATCAAACGTGGCGAGCGGCCGACGCATTTCGCTACAACGATGAACCAATTACGCCACCATCATCATCATCAACAACCACAATGAATCCTTCTGTATATAAACATACCAATGTAAAAATCGCCCACACAACATGTACATATGGGAGTGTGTAGGAATAGTAATTCAACTAGTCCGAGAGTAGGTGTTATCGTTGTTGTTGTTGATGTCGCCGTCGTCGTCGCTGCCGCCGTGTGTGTAACACACAAGTTTATTTACCAACGGGTCAATAAATTATTGTATGGTCAACCTCTTTCTGCGCTGCCGTTTTTTCCCGTGTACACTAATTGTTGTTGTTGTTGTTATGGGTGCTGTTCTGCATGTTCTTATTGCTTTTGCGCATACTCTTATTGTTCTCGTTGTTGCTGTTGTTATTGTTTCTATTTTTGCCGCTGCTGCTGCCGGCGGAGTTTGCATACGGCAGCATAGTTACAATGGCTTTGTTGCTGTTTACAGTTGCTGCTGTTGTTGTTGTTGCTGTTGTTATGGCTGGTGTTCTTGTTGTCAGCCGGTCGCCGCGCGCGCGACAATTCTTCGTTATTGCTGCCACGTTGCATGAGAGAGCGAAGAAGAACATTGGCGGGAAGATATCAACGGCAATCCGTTAGAAGCCGAGATTATTGTTGTTGTGTACGGTCCCGTAATTCTTTTTCGAACACTGCTGCTCAACCTTGTGATCCGCCGGATTAGGAGCGAGCTCATAATTACAGATCGCGATCTCTTGCCGATATGCCTGCCAATGCAATATTCCAAGTTAGCACCGTCACAGAAGATCACTTCAGTTAAGCTGTATTTCCACACAACGAAGTCTGTAATATAAAAAAAATCTAGAAAAACTAGATTTAAATTTAAAAAAAACGCCATAACGTATTTCCCTGATTCCAAAATGCCACTAGGCGATGTAACTACATGTCAGAAAAATTAATAATACTTATAAATGTAAATTTTAAAGTCAATAATGAGACATGCAAAGCGAAAGCAAATGTATGGCATTTTAAAATTCAATATAAGGAGGCTGAAAGACAAAAACGAACTTGTAAAAACACTTGCACATACCTCGGTAAACTCTCCCTTGAGTCCAATATAGACGATCTTGGAGATATCTCCTCCAAAACTCTTCGGAAAATGAAGCGTCAAGTGATGCACATTGCAAAACTTAACAATCCTGCAAAATACCAGAAGTTCGTAATAATTAAATCCATTACAACGCGTATGTAGAACTTTTATAGAAACTCCGTAAAAGGTCACATATAAATTTGAAAAACAGCAACAGATAATAATAATAATAATAATAATAATAATAATAATATAACCTCCTGTGAAATACCAGAGATTCCAAAGCAAACAGTCATTACAAGACAGACATGGAATTATATTTAGGAGTCACTTGAAAGGTCACATATACTCGTAAATTGAAAAAGAATAGTAAATTAAAGCAGCCACAATAATAGTAATAGTAACAAACTTATACGGAAGCAACTCCCTGCGAAATAACAGAATATCCAAATAAAAAATCATTATAATTAGTTTTAGAAACCCTGCAAATAGCAGTAGCGAAAATATACTAAAAATATCAGGGTTATATCAAAACATCTTGCGAAATTTCAGAAGTTCGAAATTAAAAGCCATTACAACACATAGATATAATTGTTTTAGAAACCTCGTAAAAATATCACATATAAATTAAAATTAAGGGCAAATCGTTACTGAAGCACCACTGACAGCATCAGCTGCAGCGGTACGATGTATCAAAAACTCTTCGAACTTCGTCTGTCGAGCAGCAATTTTTAGTTGCAAACAGTGTACTCCCTATCTTATCACAGCTGAAGATGATGTCTAAACCTCTAGAGGACTGCATGTGTCACTTCCTTGTAAACATACCCAAATTGGAGAATTGTTTGCTATTGTGCTACTATCGTAACGCTCAATAATAGTAAAAATATTCGAAATGCTAGCTAGCTTTCTCATCTTACGCGTGTACTTTTGTCTTTCTTCATGAGAGGTATCGGGAATGCATCATACACAGACGCCTCTGACAGCTATCAACAACTAGTCTAAAACTCACCCCCCGCTCCTTCCGGTTCGGAATTACGTGGCATTTCTTCGACAAACTCCGCATTTACCTACAAGAACCGAACCTCGGAAGTTACTGTATCTACAAGAGCCTAACGTCAGCGCAACATTCGTTGGAAAGTCGTCGGGGCGGAAGTGTGTTTAATTTATCGTTTAATGATCGAACGAACTCGATCGAATGACTGCATACTTCGTGGGGTATTCGAGTGTTCCATCGGTGTCCCTGCTTAGCTCAAACTCTTGGTCTGGCTCGGCGGCGACGTCGTCAAACGACATGTTTGGTCGATTTTTATACAGGCGTAACGCTGACGGGTGGAGATCGCCCTCACCGCCCACAACGATAATGCCTTTAAGTTTCACGTTTCCGGTGAACGGAACAGAGAATAGCAGTTCCTCGTCGCAGTCCGACTCGACAACCTGTAACACGACCGAAAGAACGAGCAGCAACAGAGATCGAGTTTGTGAGCAACACAACCAAATAAAGCAGATTGAGGAAAGCAGCACCACGCTACGTAAATATATTTATTTTTGTACTTCTAGTAACAGTAATACAACTGAGCTAAAAACTGAGCTGCGTAGTGTTCAAAATCACACAGCATGCAGCCTAATCGTTGCAGAGGAATAAGGAACGGCCTATCCCGAGCGATACTACACTGTCGGCATATAAAGAAATAATTTATTTTACGAAAAATATAGAAAGTAATTAATTTTAAGAATATGATAAAGTAATTTAATTTACGAAGAACCGGGACAGAACGAGCGGACAAACGCTCTCGATTAAAGACCGCTTCGCAGCACAAAACTCTAAAAACATGCGCTAGAACACGTCTTAGTACAGATTGGCACTGCATTCGGTGCAACACCTGCAGAGGTGCAACTCACATTTTATTTCGTATACGCGTATTCATTTTTCGAATCAGTTACGTTTGTAGCCTTGTTGATTTATATCAACTAGACTAGAATAAACTAATACTGTCCACCCTTCAAAATATCCGCATACTTATTATTAGCGCACTGTGTTTAGATTAAATGGGAAGATAATTAGCAGCAAGTATAAGTAATAACCGACACATTGATAGCAACAATAACAGGAGCAGCAAGGGACAAATCGGAATGTGATTATATGCTAACTATAAAAAGCGAGCATTTAAACGACCTCACTTTTATGCCGCACTAGGATCATTCAAGGAGAGAAATACCACGATTCAGTAACAATGCGTATTCAAAATGTTTAACACACGCTGAAGCGAGCTTGACCGCCGGAGCGGATTAGGCCGAAGCAAGCTGATGAGTACAATCCTCAGAAACAAGAGCATAAGACATGCAAGCGGCGTCTCGGGACAGCAACGTGGCACGTGCTATAACACTCTATACGCGTTTGCCCTTCCAACACAGCTGCTTGAAATGCGATACCGAAAATGCGTAAAATGTCTCCCAAAGCGCGGAACCGGAAAGCATAAGGAACCCTATAGCGTCATCACCTGTAGTACCATTGAAGCTAGAAAAAAAAACATCGTAACGATGCACAGAACACTCCTCTACCTACAGGAACAAAAAAAGACAGGCCGACTCCAAATTTCGCGACTACGCTCCTTCCAACAAAACAATTGTTTTGCACTGCCGTTTTTCGAAAAAGATAGACGCACTAATCTAACCCCCACCTAATGTATTCTAAAGTTTTTTTTTTTACATAATACAGTGGCAAACAACGGTACAACTAGCACATACTATGTCATGGGTTTATCTCTCTGCAGGAGAGGTACAAGAACAAATGAGGCTGCGTTAGTGAACTCGTCCGCTAAGAAAAAAGATCGCTTGCGATAAAGTAAAACGCATATTTACATATTTATTCAATCATCAACACATTCTTAACACATGAGCTATTTACAGATGAGAATAGAAAATTCGAACCAGCTACTGCTTTTTAGCGGCTATTATCTTTTTAATTGTTTTGTTGCTCCTTCCGGCCCGTTTCCCCCGTCCCGATACGGGATAGATAAGAACAGCCTTAAACAAAGGAACCCAGTTAAAAACTGGTTCAGCTTCTCTAAGCTCAACTGGCAGCTTGCTTGCGATGATCTCTTGAGCGCGTTCCTTTGTCAGCTGGGCGAACACATCTTGAGGCAAATTCACCTTAAACAATTCATTCTCCTGCTCCATCACACTTAACGTTAGCGGGTGATCCTTGTCCAGCTGTGGCCAACGCTGTACGAACACACCGCCTTCACGAAACACTCCCCGATAGCGAACTTTGTCGAAAAAGCCGGCCCACATTTCGGCGGCCAGGTGAGGACAAACCGGTACCAAGCAGATGATGAGATCGCCGAGAGCACGTTCGTACTCGGGTCCGAGAAACGTGTTCGGGGAGCGCAGGCCACTGCGAAGAACCTTCGTGAAGATCTGCAGCGCCTTGATGACGAGGTCGAATTGATGTGACACCTCAAGGTAGAACTTTACGTTCACCAGAAATTCGTTACGCCCTCGCCGGCAACTCAGCTCATGTTCAGGATTCAAGTTGTCTTTGGCGACATCTCGAGACTCACGAAAGTTACCGACGGCCGTCCACAGCTTATCTTGCCATCCACAAATGCCGGAAAATGCCGGACTAGGCCATTTGAAGCGCGAAGTAGGGCCAAAACCGCCCAGAATGAACAGACGCGTTGTGTCGATTCCGTGCTGGTCTGTTACCTCACGCGGCATGATACCATTGTGCTTGGACTTTGACATTTTGTCCCACTCGACGAGCACAGGCAAAGCGCCATCAACTGTCTTCGGATGTTTCGGGTCGCTCAAATCGACTTGACTCTTGCTGATGTATTGCCCCGTCGACTTAATTTGGAACGTCTCGTTCACGACCATGCCCTGGACGACCATCCGCTTGAAGGGCTCTCTGTGATCGGGGTTGCCTAAGCCGAGTTCTTTGTGCATAAACAGTGACATAAATCGCGCATAGTATAGATGCATGACGGCGTGCTCTACCCCGCCAATATAGATGTCTACGGGCATCATCTGGCTAGCCACTGCGGGGTCGACGAGCTGACTTGTGTTCTTGGGGTCGAGATACCGCATGAAGTACCACGAGCTATCCACGAACGTATCCATGGTGTCGGTCTCCCTCTTTGCCGGCTTGCTGCACTTAGGACACGACGTACGAACCCAATCGTGGGCGTCCACCAGTTTGCTGCCCTTTGCCAGAGCTGGCAGCAGCACGGGCAGATCATCCACAGGAACTGCTACGGGCCCGCACGAGTCGCAATGGATGATCGGTATCGGCGTGCCCCAGTATCGCTGGCGAGAGATCAGCCAGTCTCGTAGAGATCTGCTTGAAGGAAATCCGCCAATGTTGCGTTCCTTCGCAAACTCCAGAATTTTGCGCCGAACCTCCTGGCGCGGCCCGTTGAAACGGCCCGAGTTGATCACCTCGTCGCCGTCCAGCACGTTCACGAACTCGATGCCGTTTCGTTTGGCGAAGTCAGCGTGAGCCTCAGAACAGCTGGGCACAGCCACCAACGTCTGCGTGACCTTTGGCATATCAAACTCGTTGCTGTCGACGAACACCGGTATTCGGGTTCGCGTACCCGCCTCCGCAAACGGGTTCTCGACAAAAAGTCGCACTCCTTTCCGAACGATGTCAGCTAATAGGTGATCTTTGCCGACGACAACAAATGACGCGCCAGCCGGAATGAGTTCCGGCGTATCCGTCCAGACGTCGAGTCGTTCGAACGGCAGCTCTGCGCCACCGTCCGCGTGCAGGGTGAAGCTCAGCAGCGTCCCTGCGTCGATGTCGCCGATCCAGCCTTTCTGCATGCCGACGATGTCGTCCCAGTCCTGAAGACCGTCGAGACCTCGGTAGAGTTCCCTCGAGTACTCCGTCGTGCGCACGAACCACTGATGCAGCAGGCGCTTCTCGACCTTGGCGCCCGAGCGCCAGCTGCGCCCGTTGGCGTCGACCTGTTCATCGGCCAGCGTCGTGTTGTCGACGGGGTCCCAGTTGACGACGGCGCGCTTTCGGTACAGCAGACCCCGGTCGAACAGCTTGACGAGCAGAAACTGCGTCCAGCGGTAGAAGGCCGGATCGCACGTCGACAGCTCGCGATCCCAGTCGAAGCTGAAGTTCAGCTCGCGCAGCTGCCGCGTCATGTCGGCAATGTTGTTCTCGGTCCACCGCTTCGGATCCTCGCCGCGCTCGATGGCGGCGTTCTCCGCCGGCAGGCCGAAGCTGTCCCACCCGATCGGGTAGAGCACGTTGCGGCCGAGCATGCTGTGGTAGCGCGCGAGCATGTCGCCGATCGTGTACACCCGAACGTGACCCAGATGGAGGTTGCCCGACGGATACGGAAACATGGCAAGCACGTACATCTTGTTCTTTTTTTGGGACTCCGGATCGGCGGAGGCGGTGGCAGCCGTAGCAGCAGTAGCAGCAGCAGAAACCGAAGCAGCCGGCGTGACGCGTCGACTTGCCTCATCCTTCCAGAAAGCCTCGATGTCTTTCTTGAGCGAACGCGTCAGCTGGGCGTCCCATTCGCCGGACCGGCCCACCAGAGACCGAAATACGACTCGGAGCACAGCCGTCGCGCGACCGCTCACGATGGCTCGCGCCCCCATCATGGTTCGCGCCCCCATTATGGCTCGCGCTTGCGGTGCGGTCGAACTCAGCCAGCCAGAAGTCACTCAGTCATCAGTCATCAGTCACTCAGTGAGTTAAGGAGTCAGTTCTGTGGCTATTGCAGCCCGCCCCCCTCCATTGAAGATGGACAGTAATATATACTGGAAGGCAGTCATGAGTTAAGTGGGATGATAAATAAGAAGTCTGTGACCAATCGGTGGGGTGGTTTCAATCGTGTTTGTTGTCGCTGTTTTCACCCCAGCCGCCGTCGTCGTCGTCGTAGAGAGATTTCCGCACGTACTAAATGTCCGGTGGTCCGGTGGTCAACTTGTTTTTTTCTTGTTTAATATGTTAGAGTTTAGATGGCCAGACGATGATGATGATGATGATGGTAGTGGCCAGTCGAGAAGTGGCACCCGCCGGCCCACACCGCTCACCACTGTTTGGTGGCTAAACAACTCTATCGAACGGAAGCAGTGGCCTTACTGTGGAGTAAGGCAGCAGCAACAAACACATGGTGGTGGTGGCGGTGATGATGATGATGATAGTGCCTCATCTTTCCTGCTGTTCACTGGCCGGTTACTTTCTACCACCACAGCAGTAGAGGCTTATGCAGTACCGGCGAGGGTTTGTTTGCTTCGAGTAGCAGCACAGTGATGGGTGGCGCCATTTGTTGATGAACACATTTTTGTTCCACTTACCACAGCAGCAGCAGCAGCAGCAGCAAAACACCGTCCGGATCACAAACACAGCTGATTCTAAAACCGCGCCATCCCTACTGACTCTGGTCGTCACTGGTACTTCGTAGTAATCTTGCACGATGCAGAACGGTCATTTAGCGATGAACAGCCTAACTAACACGCCTAAATAAATAGATGTGTCTCAAAGGACGCAAAGTGACTATGACTCTCGTGCACAAATCAACAGGCCGGCTGCAGCGCACAGATAACATAATATGGGTAGTGGAACAGGCAAATCAAAATCAAGCATTCTCAAAACGGCGGCGATTTAATACTACGCGTGTAGTATTATTACTGTTATATGACAGCAACATGTCAAAGCATAATGTGTGGTTGCGATGAGTCTATGCAAAAATACAATTTTCTGAAACAAGAAACGGACCAAGAAGAATGGGGGGTGTCCTGCGAGAAGAAATAGGTAACGGGATCTATTTGCATGTCCTTAGAAAAAGTTGCGAAAAAAAGCTTCCCAGAATACGACAGCGCCCTAGTGGGGAGGAGGGGTAGTCTCGTTAAGCTGAGAGATAATAAAAAAATTAACATCCGTATTTCACGTTTGCAATAACGGATAACTTAGTCTACCAGGCCGTCGCAATGATGCGCTGCTTTTAGTCAGTCAATACAGGTATGTGTGCCCTTGCGTTGTTTTGTTATGTTTACAGACAATAGTCATGCATATAGTGATGCGTATGGTAACCGTCTTCTAGCTCATGTACTATACGAATATTTTGCAGAGCATTACGATTGCAGTCTGGTGTCATCTGGCCGCAAACAATGCAATACGACTACGAAATACTCACGCACGGCCGCAAAACAAAAAACTAAGACTACAAAATACTCGCGCAACAAAATCCAACGAGATACAGAGAGAGAGACAAAAACATACAGAGAAAATAAGAGCGAGAAGAAAAATGCCGAATGCAACCTGCAACAAACGACATCAACAACAATAAAAACAACAATAACGACATCAACAACAACAATAACAACAACAATAACGACAGCAACAACAATAACAACAAAAAAAACCCGAACAACAGCGCTAATCACCAATCAACGAGCGAGCAAATCTATCGAGCTATCGAGCGAACAGCTCGCAGATCACCACCCACCCGGCTGTAGTCGAGTCGCTCATCCCAGGGCTTGAAGACGGTCTTGCCCGAGCCTTCGACGGCCTCGTTCAGACACTGCACGTTGTCGATGTCGATCTTCGTGAACAGCGTGTACTGGATGCCGAGTTCCGGCCCGGTGTGCGCATCGTCGCCGCCATGATCGGCGTGCTGGTGCGCACAGTGGCCACCGCCTGACATCTTCACGCCACTTCACCGCCTAGTTCCAGCTCCGCAGTTCCAGCCCCGCAGTTCGGCCCAGTTTCGCCGCCCAAGGGGGTTGTGGGGTCGTGGTTCGTGGTTGTCGTTGGTCGGTTGATCGTTGTCTTCGCCCCTCCCCCTCCTTCGCCTGGTTGTTGTCTTTGTCTTCAAATTGTCGACTCCCTCGAAGTCGGCGGCCCTTTCTGTTAGCCACCTACGGGACTTGTCGTAGAGGGCGCCGTGGGGTGCGCTGGGGTGCGGCGGTGCGGTCTTAGCCTCCACCCCGCGATGTGCGGAGGTGCCCGCCGGTGCCAAGTCGGTGTTGGATCGGCTCGGCTTGGAGCGGCTCGGGTCGGAAGTCGGGCTTGCGGAAATTTCGCACAGATTGTCGTGCTTAATCCGTGTCGTTGTGCACCGACCCCGATGGCTTCTCTGGTTGCACCACCTCTGTCGTTACGATTCGCAGTTGCAAGGCGTCACGGACGTCTTGCTGCATGCACGTCTGTACCTGTGATTCTTCTATACGGGCTGGCGGGCTCGCGTCTCGGCTCGGCTGTTGATGAGATACCGTTGCTGTAGCAATGTTGTTACGACAACGACGACAATGACGACGTCTTTTCTTCGTCAGAACTGTTCGACAACACAGCCTATGTAATTCGTGTTCCGAGCTTCTTTCCTCTTTCCGTCCGGCGGCTGACGTTGTTGTTGGACAGCTGCAGCTACTGCTGCTGCTGCAGCTGCGATAGAAGATAGATAGTGCTAATGAGGTGAACCAAACAACGAAAGAAACAAACAAAATTCGCTCTTTAGTCTCTTTAGCTTTTTTACTCTCCTGGATAGATAGGTGGCTAGCTGGCTGGTTGGCTGGCTACGTTCGCACAGTACAAATTATCGGTCGTGCCGGAAAAGTCTGCAGAAGAGAGACATGAGATATCAGACACCACACTCACTGCTTATGCCACACCACTCACGTATATTAATTACTACCGTCTATCTACCACGGTACAACTGGTGGTGCTCCGGAGATTGCCGCCGGCACACACAACAACACACAAAGAGAAGCAACAATGACAACTACAACAACAACATCAACAACAACAGTAACAACAACATTAACAACAACAGCAGAAATATTCAGCACTACAACGTCTGCAACACCAACTGTCATCAACAACAACAACAACAACAACAAAACAACGACATAAGAATAACAACAGCATCGACGACAATAACACCAAAAATACAACAAAAACAACAACAGCAGCAGCAACAGCAACAACAACAACGACAACAGTACCACCACCAGCAGCATCAATAATAGCAACAATATCAACAACAACAACAACAAACCCTCGATCCAAGGTTTGACGAAACCCGCTCAAACGCAAAACGAACCAGCAAACGTTTCTCAGTTTTCCTTGTTCCTTTTCCCCTGTTGTACACCTTTAAGACGACGAGCAGCAGATTTAAGCTAAATCATAATTGCTACCACCACCACCATCATCACCATCAACAACAACAACAACAACACCACCACCACCACCGCGATAGCAAAAGTATCTATATTTGGCCAAACAGTAGTTGTTCGTTCGAGTCGCTAAACTCACATCAGCTGGTCGTCGTCAGACTCGTTCGATGTTGGGTTGTCGGCGGCGGCGGCGCTGATAGTTTCTTTTCATAGTCTCTTGGCCCGGGTCAATGTTTTGCTTAGTCGATGATGATGATGACAATGATGATGATGGTGCTGATGTTGATGTTGCTGATGTTATGCTGCTTCTGGGGCTGCCGGCGCCACCGTCGTCGTTGTTGTTGTTGGATCCCGTTGATTTATTTGTATTTTCCTTGGTTTGTTTACAGAGATCGCTGCTGCTGGTTTGACTTCTGCAAATTCGTCTGCTAGGACTACGGTATTCAATTAACAATATAATGCATATTATAATCTACTATATAATGATTATAAATGGTGATGAAATTATGATATTGATTAGTATAAGTGATAATAATAATAATAATAATAATAATAATAATAATAATAATAATAATAATAATAATAATAATAATAATAAAAATGACGATGATTATGGCTGTTGGTGTAAGTTGTCGCGTTGCGGCGACAAAAATATCGATCGTAACTGCTGTACCGAATAGCACGTGTAAATAGCAGACGAATATAGGGGGCCGTATGGGCTGTAGTAGTGAAGTGCCCGTCTGTATTCCACTACAGGTGAAACCGACCGGCGAACGAAGCGCGTTGATTACGGCTCACATATGGTTTGATGTGTGTTCGATTCGAGCCTATCTCGCGCCTCTGGCAACAAAACTTGTTGCTGACGCAAGGTACCGTCAGACGTACGTTTAGGTACGCAGGTACGTTCAGCTAAGCCAAGCTGAGGTAAACCAAGGTGTCACGTGGCGTGAATCTGGCTGGCGGCCCTGGTCTAATTGAACGAGCAAGGTGCAGGCTATTCGGTGGCAGAGAAACGGGCGGTCGGGTATCTCGTCAGGTCGTTTGTTCTGATGGTTTGTCGGTTTCGGTACGCCGACGAGATAATAACAATATCGTGAACCACAACAACCGTAGCAGCAGCAACTGGAAGTAGACGTTCGCAGCAGAAAAGTATTTACTTCGAACGATGTAAGTGTTATTATATTATCGCATGTTGCGGTGTTTCACCTACTCATCTTATCTATCCACGGAGAAGCTCGATTTTCTCGATGAGATCTTACTTGGTGTAGACTTGAAGAAATCGTTTAATTATAAATTTCGATCCGTCTTTTACTATTGTTCGGATTGAATGACGGCCGACAGGCGCCTCTGGATTTGCTTGATCTAGACTCCACTCGTGAGCTGTAACCCAAACTAGAGTATAGCGCAGAAAATAGGCGAACAGAAACTGCGGTATACTATATATATACTATATATATACATATATATATATATATATATATATATATATATATATATATATATATATATATATATATATATATATATATATGTAGTCTAAGCCTGGCAAATCCCGATACTTTTTCGCGCTCAGCATCCGCTTGTTTCACTTAAGGGGTGCGATTGTTCGTAGAGTTTTAGAATATATGTATATCCTTCAATGAAACAAACGGATGCTGAGCGCGGAAAAGTATCGGGCTTTCTCAGGCTTAGACTTCTCTATAAAACTTAGTAAAACACAGCAGGGAAACCTATTTAGAGAACTATCCTTTGATCGACGTTTTACATCAATTACACACTCTGCTTGGTTCTGTTTAGCTCGCCTGGTCTCGACAAAATATTTTTGTGTTACTGCCATTGGCTAATAGAGTCTAGGCCTTGCATCTACTATCAGATTTATTATCTGATTTCGGGTAATCTAGTATCAATATAGCTGTTGCTATGTATCCACAATGTATGATTAATTAAGCCACAGACCTAGGTATACTTTGAGGCGTCGTCGTGACATACCCTATATGATACAACGACCTGGCGGTAACCAGTTGTCCGTGCCTGTATTTGTAGTGTAAGAACGGCATACATTGGATAGCAGTGCTTCTCAGTGATATATTTTGTTCTTGTGTCATTGCGAAAACAATCATAAGAATAATTGGCGATTATACGTATATATATATATATATATATATATATCAGCACTAATGTCGTTTGCGTATTACTTCCTCAGTCTTGTACAGCCATTTTCTAAATGCGATCCGAATCACATTAGAAAAATCGATGCACATATGCAATCATAAAAAGCTTGTTCGGTGGTATTTTTGCTCGGTATATTGTGATTATCGATGACAGCGCTGGTGGTAATGGCTGCTGTACTGCCATAGTAATGCGAATGTGCAAGAATACTGACACTACACGAATACTTGAAGTTTCAGTGCGTTGCGTCATCATATCGAGATGGCTGAGCGCAAGGGAACGTTCAAGGTTCGGGCGCTGCTCGATATCGAAGCCGATATGCAGCAGCTTTGGGACAGAGAGAAGGTCTTCGAGGAGGATGCACCAACTGACTTCCAGGCGGATAGTGGCGCGGCTAAAGCCAAGTTTTTGACCACATTTCCTTATCCGTACACCAATGGCCGGCTTCATCTCGGCCACACGTTCTCGCTGAGCAAGTGCGAATTTGCGGTTGGCTATCAACGCTTGCTGGTGCGCGAAACTTTTATTTCGTTCTTGTTGTTGTTGCTGCTATTGTTGCTGCTACTATAAACTCATTTAATACCCAATCATGTTGTCTATCTGTTTCTATGTGTGTTTTAAAAACGCTTCTACGTCATTGTGCTGTCCTTGCGTGTCGGTTCGCGATTCTAGGGCAAAAAATGCCTTTTCCCGTTCGGTTTTCACTGCACGGGAATGCCGATTAAGGCATGCGCTGATAAACTCGCTCGAGAGCTGGAACAGTTTGGTTTTCCTCCGAAGTTTCCCGAAGAGGATGATGTTGCCAGCCAGCAGGAGTCTCAGGTAAATACACTGTAGCAAATACGTCCGGGTGTGCCCACATCGTTAACACCTTCGTCAGCAGTATTTACACCAGAAAAGATATGTTTATATCGCGATTGTACACAATTGCACTGTATTTGTAAGCAAGCACTTTCCGCGGGGCTGGCATTTAAATAAGTCGTGAGTTAGGGAAGATGCCAGGTGGGAGGGATTGTCTTTTGTGCAACCCTTTAATTTGCTAAATTATATGTATGTATATATATGTTGACGCATACATCTGGATTAACAAGATGCATGGTTTACAGGGGAAGTTGCCTAGTATTGAGGACCAGATGAAGTCGAAGGCGAAGGGCAAGAAGAGCAAGGCGGCAGCAAAGACGGTTGCCGCCAAGTACCAGTGGCAAATTATGCAGAGTCTTGGGCTACCTGACGACGAAATAAGAAAATTCGCAGATGCTCAGTACTGGTAAGTGGGGGGTTCGTTGTGTTTTTTTAAATATAGTGCGATATATCAGCCTTTATTATGCGAAAACCTATTTTAAATATATTGTTCTAATTCGATTACAGCAAATGTATATAACTTGCGTCTGATAGCGGCTAACCAGCTACGAAAGGAAGTACTCAAGCTCTTCCACTTTTCTAAGAAATGAATTGCTAGTTAATTTTTGTGATATTATTTGTTTTAACACCGAAACATTATATGATCTTAGTTATTTAGTTGTATGATATGGATGAACTACTCTTTAGGTCCCCTCGGTATCTCAGCTAAGCAGGCTAAGTCCATCAGTTTTGGTCATCGTGTCGATCACTGCAACGAGAGTTTTTGCAGAAACAAACATCCCGCCTCTTAGGTCACCCACAGCTTTTATCAGCGGGTCTGACATATTCTGTAATAACAGCTTCGTGAGAGGAAGGCCTGGTTTCCTCCAGCCCCTCGAACGCCATGTTTGCTTTGAGCAGGCCTTTTTTAACACATTTTAGCTTCAGTGACACACACAGGTCTGGTTGTTTTTTGTTCGACAAAAGTCTAGCTCGTCGTCATTAACCTTCCTATGGCCTTTAAGGAAGTCTGTTGGGTATCTTATACGTTGTTTGTCATAATGCAGCACCCTATCTACTGTTTAGTGCCCCGGCTGCGCGATTAGTGTCAGTATATAATGGCAGCCAAGCTTATTATTGCTTTATATAGATATATATATATATATATATATATATATATATAATATTCTGCGTTGCTCTTATCTCAGTTAAGGTGAGGTTTTTGTTTGTGTCGCTCCTTTTGTTGCTGGAAATTGCTGTTTGTCGCTTCTACCACCATCGATGGCGACGCCGCTGACAACGACGATCTAGGTTGAATTACTTTCCGCCCGTAATGATGTCCGACCTGAAGCGAATGGGCATTCGAGTCGACTGGCGACGTTCGATGATCACGACCGATGTGAATCCGTTCTACGACTCATTCGTCCGCTGGCAGTTTATTCGGCTGAAAGAGAGAAATCGAATCAAGTTCGGCAAAAGGTCTGTTTCCGGTCCTCCGCTTGTTTTTTTTTTAATACGATTAACGAGCGGAGGTTAAAAGTACTATTTTTTTTTGTTTTTTGGTTTAAACTTCTAAACATTTCCTTCCCCTAGTTTCTATCACTCAGCATTGCTGATGCCACTCTCGCACATGTTGCGTACAAGTTGTTCGAATTATACACTTATATATATATATATATATATATATATATATATATATATATATATATATATATATATATATATATATATATATACTCAGTAGCCATTGGAAGACACATTGAGTATATGGATGCGTAGGTAACTGATGCCGCTCTAAGCGCCCCTGATATACACAAGGGTGACATGTGTATTTAGGCATGCATGCCAAGCGAATATATATATATATATATATATATATATATATATACGCTTCATTGCGCGTTTTTGTGTTGCGCATTACCGTGTACAGAGTATATACAATCTTGCTAGAAATGTTGCTTCTACTTGGAAACACAATATAACTAGTTGTCGTTTGCGGCTCGATTACAGGTATACCATATTCTCCCCTAGAACGAACCAGCCTTGCATGGATCATGACCGTCAGAGCGGCGAAGGCGTCGGGCCTCAGGAATACGTCCTGATAAAAATGAAACTTCAAGCGCCCTTTCCGAAGGCGCTGAAAAATCTCGAGGGTAAGCTTGTACGAATAACTGTATAGCTTTCGCCTCGTCTTAGTTCAGTGATTCTCTTTGAACATTTAAGAAAAATAGATAATCAAATATTTGCATCTGTGTCAGATGCATGTTATGTGTAATGCATTCATTTTTGGCATTAATGAACATAGGACGAAGAGCATGCATGCCAGCTAATAAAAAGCGAGTTTTGCGGCTTTTTTCGCTAGTCAACTCAATAATAATAATAAGTCGCGATAAGTAAAACATGTTTCCCCTGACTCAAACAGCTTAGCTTAAACCCTGACCGTTCATGCTTGTCTGTTTAATAGGACGAAATGTCGTTTTCGTGGCCGCCACACTCCGCCCTGAGACGATGTACGGCCAAACCAATTGCTGGATTTCACCTGACATTGAATACGTGGCACACGAAATGGCTAGCGGAGAAGTCTTTGTATGCACGTACCGTTCGGCCTTCAATATGTGCTACCAAAACTTATGCAAGGACAACGGCCAGGTTAAGGTTTTGACGAAGGTGAAAGGTGTTGACTTGATGGGTGCTGCTTTGAGCGCCCCGCTCACGTCCTACAAGACCATCTACACTCTGCCCATGTTAACGATCAAGGACGACAAAGGTACCGGGGTGGTGACGAGCGTTCCCAGCGATTCCCCCGATGATTTTGCCGCACTTCGTGACCTCAAGAATAAAGCACCGCTGCGCGAGAAGTATGGCATAAAGGACGAGATGGTGATGCCGTTCGAAGCCATCCCCATCATTGACGTGCCTGGCTTTGGAAACCTATCGGCACCGAAGATCTGTGACGACCTTAAGATTCAGAGCCAGAATGACCGTGACAAACTCGAAGAAGCCAAACAAACGGTATTTAGACTCATTTCGAAGCGACAAAGTTAGTAGGGGAAAGTCATTAAACGCTATTTAATTTGGATCGTCTCTAAGGGCGGCAATTCTGGGCGTATTGAGGCAATAGCTTGCGACTCACTTGGCCAAATGCGGTCATATTGTTTTCAAGTTTGGTGATTAGTCTATTCGTTATTTGGTGGATTCAGGCACAACAGTTAGTAACATGTATAATATATGGTATGCTGTTGTCTGGACGCATACAAAATAATACGAAATAGCCCGTTTTTTGCATCTAGCAAGCTTTTGCCGAGAAAAAACTATTTCGTATATCTTTGTGAATTGATTTGCAAACAGTTTACAAGTTAGTATCTCCACGCAAATAAATACGTTAGATATTCACACTTGCCCGTACACTATTCTTTCATGCAGTTTATAACGCTATTGACCACAGTATGATATTATCTGAATTGTGTTATTCAATATAAAAAAGGGTTACAATGTATCAACATCTTCACTGTACTTAGACATAATTGGAGGGCATAAGTTAAATATTGTCGTACATGCAGATTCCGTTTGTAATATGTGGATGCTTTTTATAGAGCACTGTGCTATGACTCAAAGTTGCCTAAACGTCTGTATGTTGTTCCAGGTTTATCTAAAGGGCTTTTACGAGGGTGTTCTGCAGGTTGGCAGTTATGCCGGCAAGAACGTCCAGGAAGTAAAAAAGCTCATTCAGAATGATTTAGTTGGTCGTGGCGAAGCTGTTCTTTATATGGAGCCAGAAAAGAAGGTTATGGCAAGATCGGGTGAAGAATGTGTCGTGGCTCTCTGCGATCAGTGGTATCTGGACTACGGTAAGAATCTGCGTTAGTCTGCATGCTAACAAATTTATAATTTGATAATTATTCATCGTTAGGCTTCATGCCATCGTATTAGGCATTGCATATCATGCGGCTAAATTAAAGTCGTGACATATGCATCGACGTTGTCGCTATCTCCCATACTCTGCCTTATTGAAAAGGATATCCGAAGATGGGTACAGTAAAGCTGGATAGCTAGTTCTCCACATATTTAATGAATCTAGCTGCTAAATTACTGCCGATGCTATGAAGAACGTATGGTTTGTACAAAGAAGCGTTGTAGTTTGCAATTTTGTAGGGGAATTTAGACTAGCTTTTATAAATCGCTCCTTTTTTAGGCTCTGCCTGTGTTGCAGCTAACTGGTACACGGATGTCTCACCTGGACGGTTGTGCTTTGACTATTGCAGGTGACAAAGCCTGGAAGGAAACCGCACGCGCTAACCTCGCATTGATGGAGTGTTTCTCGGATGAGGTACGGAAAAATTTTGAAGCCTCTATTGAGTGGCTTCACGAGTACGCGTGCTCACGTACCTATGGACTCGGCACGAAACTCCCTTGGGATCCCAGTTGGCTGATCGAGTCCCTGTCCGATTCGACTATCTACATGGCCTACTATACCGTGTCGCATCTTCTTCAAGGAAATGACATTACGGGACGGGAGGGCAAGAGTCCCATTGGTAAGCTGATCATGACAAAGGAAGGATCGACACCTACTTTTATCACGAACTCACTGCTAGATATTGTCGTGCCTTTGGCCTCTACTCCATGAAGTGTATATGCACATATATTCTACTGGAGTATGCTATATGGTAGCATGTGCAGCTAGAATGTGAAAATGGAATTTTCCTTCTTTTTTTTTACTAGACTGGCTCTACATACAAACTACAAAATCTAAATACGCTAATAGTATCGCCTCCGCCAGTAGACATAAATGTAGCTAAATGCTTTCGTGTTCCGCAATCTACAGGCATTAAGCCTTCTGACATGACACCGGAGGTCTGGGACTACATATTCTTCAAGGACAGTCCGATTCCCAAATGCAGCGTGCCCAAGGAGAAGCTTGACGTGCTCAAACGAGAATTCGAATTCTGGTACCCGCTCGATGTGCGCTGTTCCGGGAAGGATCTTGTGCCCAATCATCTGTCGTTTTCGCTATTCAACCACACGGCAATATGGGACAAAGAGCCGGAAAAATGGGTTCGCGGCATGAGAGCCAATGGACACCTGCTGCTCAACGGCGAAAAAATGTCGAAATCAACTGGCAATTTTCTCACGCTGAACGATTCCATCGAGAAGTTCAGCGCCGACGGTATGCGATTCACGTTAGCCGACTCCGGAGACAGCGTGGAAGATGCGAACTTTGTCGAAAGTATGGCTGATGCTGGCATACTAAGACTGTACGCTTTCCTCGAGTGGGCGAAAGAAATGGTCGAGACCCAAGACCGGCTTAGGTCGACGTCCACGGAATCGTTCGCCGATAAGGCGTTCGCCAACCAGATGAACTTCTATCTAGGCGAGACGAAAAAGCACTACGACGCGTTTCTGTTCAAAGAAGCCCTACGGACAGGCTTCTTCGAGTATCAGGCCGCTAGAGATGAGTACCGCGAGTTGTGTCTTCTTGACGGGATGCGTCGTGACCTCGTTATGCGATTCATTGAGACTCAAGTCATTATACTGTCTCCTATCTGTCCTCACGTTGCGGAGTATGTGTGGAGGAAGCTTCTCAAACGCGAACGTAGCATCATGCACGCCCTCTGGCCTCAGTCGGGGCACGTTGATGAGACGCTGCTCAAGTCGTCGGAGTACCTGCGAGACGCTTCTCACGAGTTTCGTGTGCGCCTTAAGGCGCATTTGACTGCAAAAACCAAGGGCAAGAAAGGTGCCGCGGTTTCCAACGTATCCGCGACCCCCAGTGTGCTTGAGGCCACAATCTGGGTGGCGAAAACGTTCCCACCATGGCAGTCAGTGATATTGAAGACAATGTCTGACCTGCACGAGAAGTTTGGAGGGCTGCCGGACAACAAGGTGATCTCGACCGAGCTTAAAGATAAGCCGGAACTGAAAAAGTACATGAAGAAGGTGATGCCGTTTGCCCAAATGATGCGTGAAAAAGTTGAGAAGGTTGGGCCAAAAGCTCTACAATTGACAACGGACTTTAACGAGATTGACGTGCTTAACGAAAATCTCGCCTACCTTACGAGTACACTGGATGTGGTCAATTTGCGGGTCAAGTACAATGATATGGCAGAGGATAAAATCAAGGAGGAGTGCTGTCCTGGCGCACCTTTCGTCGTCTTTCAGGAGGTGAAGTTCGTGAACGTAACTTGCGTCAATCAACAAAGTTTCACGGATCTTTTTGAACTGACGGTACCCGTCTTGCCCAACGATGGCTGTCGACAACTTGAAGCTCGACTTCGCAGGGAGCATCGCCAAGTGAAAAATACCCATACGGTTAGTATCTGCTTTGCATCATATGATTTATACCGTGATTAATATGATATGCACATAAAGTATAATGGCCGATTAAGAGACGCCTTGCTTCGATTATATCTGGGTGTTGAGACCTCCCTTTTTAAAAAAGGCTTTTTTGGAAAGTGGATTATTATGTTGATATGGCAATTCGAAGCTCCTTAGAGCATCTTTTGTTTACATGCTAGTAGATTTGAGATACGGTTAGGTCACAAATGAAACTGTTAACTTCAACTCATCGATTCTATTGCCTACCAGCAGTTCACATGTTATGGAAAGTTTATGGAAACTGTACTAAATTTGAACGTGAATTGAAACAGCATTACCTATTTAAATTTGATTTTTTACTTTACACAATTTGCAATCCACTAAGTCCTAGTAGGTTTTATTTTCGTAATTAGTCGTTATATTAGGGTTAGAATTTATTAAGCGTTGTTTATTCATTTGAATCACTGGCTTAATATGCATTATATGTTTTTGTTGACATCCAATTAGACATTGAAGAATTGAGCCTTTTTTGATTTTTTTCTCGTTAAGAAGCGTAGTCTCTTCATGAACATACAGTGCTTTTCACGGCGACCATTTTGTACCATTTCGAGACTCAATCAGCTTGCGAATATTCTCACATTGCCTTTGCTACCCGTTCACTTCTGGGGTATGTGGTAAATGTATATATCTAGTCTACAAAATCATCGATATGATTTCCGTCTGCTTTTAGGTGAAGCTATTCCGGTATGAGGACCCCTTGAAAGGACCGCGGAGGCTTCCTGCCATAGATAAGCTCTATGAAGGCAAAGTTGAGATGCCGAAAGATGGTAGCTTTGAAGTTGACGTTGATAAGAAGACCGTAACGCTCATTGAAGGTGCAAACAGATATGAACTTGGTGACCAGATAGTCTACACGGTCGAGTAGGTCTTCAGAATGCATCAGATGACAGTAAATCCTATAATTATGTCCAATAAAATAATATACAACCCTGTAGCAAGCGTCGTCATTCATTCGGTCGCTGAAATAATATGACAAACGACCTATACACACTAAACAACTATCCCACAAAAACATAAACTATTTATCCCTGAGTTACGATATGTGGCGTGGTCTAGAGGGCTTGTGCTCTACTATAGTTGTCATCCACCGGAGTGTTGCCGGTTCAATCTGTTGTTGATCGAATTTTTACATCATATTTATTCACCATAGTTATTGGTAGTAGGATTGAATTGATACACATGATTCACGAAACTATAACAAAATCTCGTTCACACGCGCCTGTAATGAATATGAGTCAATTGCCAGGCATGTTAGAACGTGATAGCGACATATGTTGCACTCACCACAAAACTTACACACACATTCATTTATATCATAACAATCACCCTTGAGGCACATATAGTGGTGATAACCGTGCCATGTTACCCTGCACAATAATGACCGGTTACTTTGAAAGGCTCGTTTCCACTTCTCTGAGCAAAAGGCAGGCCCATCTGTATAATTGCACATAGCAAAGTTTACATTTCGATCATCTCTGAATGTTCTGTACATTTCAAGTGTATTTGTACTGATCGGTAACTTGTCTAGCACTATATCTTCTACCAGAGTGCGTTCTCCGCATAGTTCTAATGCCAGGGTAGCTGATGCGTTCTTAGGTAATCCTAGTACACGTTTCGCAAAACACGCCTTTACACGGTCCAAATTTTTGAGATCATGTAGTGTAAGGTGCGGCGCAATTACTGGAAGACAGTACTGGAGTATTGGGCTAATTTTCATCCTGAATATTTTCATTGCTGTGTCAAGATCTACATCTCGAATGTCTCCGAGTAGCACAATTGCGGCCATGGCCTTTGCTCGCAGTTCCTCGATGTGTCTAGTAAAAGTCAATCGCGGCGTCAGGGTGACGCCGAGATACGAGAAATGGTTGACCAGCTCAATGCAAGTACCGTTGATCTTGACGCGATGGTCGGCATTGGCATATGAGCCGCCGCGGCTGAAGCGAAGGATCTTAGTTTTAGAAATATTAATTGTCAGTCGGTTTTCCGCACACCATTTTGAGGTTTCATTTAAATAGAATCGTACGTGATCCCGGGATTTGGCTAAAATTACGAGGTCGTCCGCGTAAAAGGCATGCGGTGCTTTCATTGTGCGCAATAGGTCTGTTAAGCCAGAGATGTACAGTATAAAAAGAAATGGACTTGCAGAGTCGCCCTGCGCTACTCCAGTCTTTTGTGTAACAGGCTCGTCTACATAGTGATTTCCGTTTTTAATGGTTATAATATTGTGGCTCAGCATGTCTCGGATTAAATTGAATAGTTGGCCCTTAATATTGAACCTCTCTCGAAGAGTTTCAAGAAGGCGGTCCCTAGGCACACTGTCGAACGCGGTTTGGAAGTCGACAAATGCAGCGTATGTCATATTTTTGTTTCTTTGGCGTTCATTTACGTGGTCAATCACAAACTGTACCGCATCTGCTGTTGACTTCCCTGGTAGAAATCCGAACTGTTCACGGGGCAGATCATTGGCCGTGCGTTCATACATCTTCTTTACTGTGAGCGATGTAAGCAGTTTGTATAGAACACTAGTTAAGGCAATTCCTCGATAGTTTTTTGGATCAGTAGGATCCCCTTTCTTTTTGTAAATAGGCTGCATGAGTATTTTTCTCCACTCGTTAGGTATTCTGCCTTGTCGAGTGCATTTGTTAAAAAGCCTAGTGAGATAGGGACCTATAGTTTGCACGTTAGCTTTTAAATGTTCATATACAATAAAATCCGGCCCGGCTGATTTTCCATTTTGTCTCGATATAATTGCACTTATGACTTCATCCTCTGTAAATACAAGAGTTTCGTCTGAGTCATCTTCGGGTGGAAGTATAAAATCGTTTCCTAAAAGGTTTTTAAAATGTTTGATCCACTCGGTATCATTTATAATCGGGTTTCCTGGATCTATTCTACGTGGCAGGAGGAGCCAAGGTTTATTTACACTAAGTTGTATAAGATTTAGACGTTGCTGTTGTTCATAGTGCTGTTTTTTCTCTCGTATCATGTTTTTAAAAACTCGTCTCATTAGCGCTAGTTGGTAAAATCTATTTTGGCTATAATCTCTGTTGTTACAAATTGCATATTTTAAAACTTTACATTCGTGGTCGAACCAGGGTTTGTGCTTGTTCCGTCTTTTTACTCTTGTAATCGATGATAAGTGTATAGCCCAGCGGAGGGTTCTCTCATTACAGTCTATGTCATCGAGGTCCTGCATTGATTGTAATGCTTGTATTAATATGTGGGAGTTTAGCGATCGACTTATTTTACAACTAGGTATTGAGGGCGCGATGGGTGCCTGGGCGCGAGATAAGTCGAATGTTACCTTACAGTGTTTGCGGAGAGCTGAGGGTAATGACCGAAGGTGATGAACTATGATTCCTGGCTGCAATGCTGACGACAGAACAATATCGACTGCGCTAGAGCCGTTCCAGCTCATGTATGTTACTTCTGTATGGTCATTTTCAATTTGCAGTCTTAAATCTTGCGTCCCTGCTATAAAGGCAGCTCGGCGGCTACATTGCTTTGTCAAGTCGCAATTGGCGTCTGTTCCAATTAAAATATGTTTTTCTGGCTTAGTACAAAGTTTAAGACACTCCCCAATATCTTCAATAATATCGGCTACTTGTCGTTCTGGGGGGCTATATATACATATGAGATAGTAGTCTGTAATTTCTATTACAACGTGCCGAGCTGTGGCACGTAATAGCTGGGCCCATTCAGTAGCTCTTATTGCGATACATACACCCCACTTGGGTCTTCCTCTGCCAGGATTTTTCACAGCCAGACCATGAAATACTTTATGGTTAGGCAGGCAGATACGTGATCTGTCTGTTACAAATGTCTCTGTTAATAGCAGAATGTCGTAATCGTTAAATTCATCTTCCCCTGAGGTTTTCCATAGCGCTTCTAGCGATTCGACATTCCACAGAAGACATTTTGATCGCACGTCCGTTGACATGTGTCGATCTACGTTGTTGTGTGCAGGTTCAACGTCCAGTCATTTGGGCGTACTTGATATCGAGTTGTCGTCGTTTGGTCTGCTTCGTTTTTCGCCTCTGGTAGGCTGTTCACTCATCCCATAGATTCGGTATGGCTTTAGCTGTCCGCGGAAAGGGTAGAAACGGATACCGGCCGGCCACACGTTTGGGTCTAACAGGTCGTTGAATACGTCAGCTTTCACTTGCACATGAAAGCTGTTGTAATATGCTTGATTCAGGCCTGTCAGCTTTGTTACTTTCACGTCGGCCTCCGTTCCCACAATTCGGGCGATGTACTCTTTGAGCACGTCGGCCGTATGCGATAGCTGTAACCGGCTAACGAAAAGCGATTTTGTTCTTGGTCTTTCTGGTACATCGTGATCTTCTACAGCTTTTAGATCTGTCATTTTGTTGGTGCCTTTGTTCACGTGCAATACTCGACCACGTTTTCCCACTGTCTGCCAGTTGTTGTTACCACGTTGTCGAGGACGTCCTTTTGGTGTATGCACGTTGCGGTGCTGGTCAGTTGAGTTAAAGCGGAGACGGCGCGGTGTGCTAGCAGCTGACAGTGGTGGTGCGTATATGTTATTACCGCTGGTCTGGAAATGTTGCCGCTCTTGTTGTCTTTGTTGTTGCTGCTGCTGCTGTTGTGATGACTGTGGATTTTGGTGCTTCTCAGCTGGTTTTGCAAGACCATTTATCACAGTGATCTTTTTTGTAAGTTCGTCGATCTTTTTCTTTAATGATTGTAGCTCGGTTGCACAGGCACAGGGCTGTTTGGCCGTCGTGTTATTGGCGACAACAATGGACACTTCTTTCCAAAAACACGACTTGCAGCTAATAGAACACTTATCGGGTATCTGGAAGGCGCAATGAGAGTGTACTGGTTTGTTGCAGCCTTCGCAAATGGTCCGGTCCTTAACTTGCTGGAACTGACCCCCGCAGGTTGCACATGGAGGTCCTGGATTGATTTCGATGTCACCCCCTAAAAGTAGCAGGAGCACGATTGCCGAAGACCGCAGCAGCTCTCGCTTCAAGAGGCGAAGTTGAGGATGGTGCGTGTAGACGCCCGCCACGTTTTCCAGAATGGTTTTGGTACTTACTTGGACTCCAGACGGGCTTGCGAGCCAGTTCACTATGACTAGATTCATGTTTTCTGAGTAATTTTGTGTCACAAGGTATGTTAAAAGAAGAACACACAGAAATCTCGACCGTCCGGGAGCCGCCATGTTGATCGAATTTTGTCTGAGCGATGCTCATTGAGAATAGATGATAAACCATCCCGCGGACTGTTGGGAACACCCTTGAAATCTCAGCAGGTCTGTTTATGCTCCCGCTCTTAGCCTGCCATAAAAGAGGTGACATATTCATTTTGGTATATATGTCAAGCGAGTAATAAATCCATCAATCCGTGCATACTAGGTATATTATTTTAGTTAGATTGAGGTATATCTTGATATATTTCCTTCACTGCAGGTGAGCTCGCTAAGTTTTAGGATATTCAATCTCTGGTTAGTAATATATGTGTTTTACAAATAAGCTGTCAGATATCGTGCTTGCGGTTTTTTTCTTTGCTTCGCGTCTAGAGCTCTCGTAGTGTAGTGTGGACTAAGCTTGCTACAAACTCTGTAGAATTTTGTTAATATTTTAAATAATTTAAATATATAAATAAATAACTATTTAGTTATATAGCGTTGGACAACGTAACATCTGCTATTAAATAAGTTCGGCTCTCTCTCCACCTGGCACATAGCTTACATCACACATTTTGTTCGACCTGCAGCCTATTTGCGGTTTTAATAGCTGACACTCATAGGCATCGCGGAAACAAACATTAGGTCCGGTATGAGAGCAAACCAGCTCAATTTCACGTGTATCCTTGCTTTTTCATTCTCCGCAACATTTGCTAAAACTAACTGACCTGGAGTCGCCTGCCTTGCGCTGGTACCTACTAAGAAATTTCTCACCAAAAACTATCAGGAAAGGCGAAAAGCTGCCACGCTTCATTAATACAACTTCAGTTCCTACTTTTTACTTTAGAAATGAATGGTGAGAGCGCGTATTGCGGTATGTACTACGTTTTTCCGTTGGATGATAATCGGCGGCGTTGTCCTTAATAATGTTCCCGCTTTGGGTGTCGTACGAGAGTGCCTGTGCCACTTGTTTGCATGTTATAGAAGATTCCAATTCAGAAAGCCGTACGAGTTGCGCCCTATCTGCACTGTAAACGCTATGTATGCATATTTCGAACGTGGCTTTGACGCCGTTTTCTTCTCTTGAGCCACTGACTCAAGAGAAGAAACAGATGCATGCTGGCGACAGAGCGCGACACCATGCAGATATTTTTTGAAACCGTCGTGGCCCGTAAGGATTTGCGTAAGAGAAATAGCTCTCTGACAGGTATCGAGATGGTAGATAGGGCACGGCTGGTTACATAAACGGCACAAACAGCCGACATCAGGATCGTGGAAGCCTCTTCGATGGCAGAGTTTATGGTGAAACCCGTAAAGTGAATAGCGAGTCCCGAGTGGTCGGTTGTATTGGCTTCTGCCAGTTTTGTGTGATCATTGCTGGCGAATTAAAGAAGATTCCGGGAACTGCTTGAACTTTCTTCATAAAGTTTTCTCTAAACTGAATAAGAGCAGCGGTTTCTGAGAGACGGAATCTAGTTACTAGATCTTCTACGAGTGGTTGAGTAGAAGTCATAAGGTAAACTAGACGGTTTTTCGCAGTTCGTGGCAGCCCAATGACTAGCTTGAAAAACGTGGCCTTTACCCTATCTAATTTTTTCTAGCTGTGGTAGGCTGAGGTGCCTACCACAGCTAGAAAAACTAGATAGGGTAAAGCCCACGTTTTTCAGGTAGGTATGACCTGGATGCCGTAGACCGCCACCGAAGCATATATATATATATATATATACATACCACACATATGGTGCAATAAATAAATTATGTAAAGATTTGCGTCGGAGGATAGGGCAGTGATCGCTCCCGCCATTTAAAGCACTCGCTTACATCTGGGATAATGAAGCGGATTCAGAAACTTGGCAGTAAAGCTTCATAATTCCAGAACTCTAAAATCAAACCTTCGTGGGATATAATAAGAACAACGTTCAAAATCCCTGCACCGATAGGAGGCAAACGGGGACAGGTTTAGTTGTATCACATGTGATAAAGTTTCATCCAATTTAAGTTTCAAGTGATTTAATTGCATAAAGGTGTTTGTATGAGCATGTCCCCCTCTTAAAAAAGTGAGCGCGTTTGCAAGACGAACGCGGAACTACTTTCATGGACTCAAAATGGAGCAAAAAGGGTTAAAATAAGACTCGCGAATACCTTCATGAACTGGAAAGGAGCGAATGCTGTTATACTTAGAGTGTATGAGTCAACAGGGACCGAGCCATATAAACCATATCAGATAACGACAATATATAACGAGCAATATGGCTTATGGGCGAAGTAATAGCCTTGCTTTTAGGTAGTCGTGGCTGTAGACTAAAAACTGAAGACACTCCTAGATTAGTGTTTATGCTTTTCATTTATTTTATGAATTACTTTATGGTTTCCAATATACACCACAGTTTCGAATCTAGACAAGGTGAATACCGAAGAACTACAAAGCAGAAAAATGGTAACACAGGTGTCTGAGTCAGAGAATACACTGGTATCCCCTCTGAATACATGGACGCCGGCCTTTATCATTTCTCCAGGCAACATGTAGTAGCCACTAAACCACCCCTCTAGGCCTTTGTAACCCAGAAAATGCAGAGAACACATCTGTATATTTTCTGGGTTACTAAGATTTCATAAGGTTAATATCTTCGGTTCATTCCAGCAAGCCATTTGCTCACTCTGCTGTCAGGTCATATTCATGTCCTCTGTCACGGTTTACATGACGGGGTTGCAATCTAAATCTAGAGTAACACCATTAGGCAACCGCTTCGCGTTTTGAGCATTTTTCCAACGCATGGAACTGGACGCGTACTTACTATATAGTGGCATTACCAAGCAACCGCTTCGAGTGTCGTTCCATGTTTGCTATGTGCGGTCCTGAGTAGCTTCTTGATTCTCTACAGAGCCGACTGGCTTTTAGGGAATTTATACTGGTGATTTGACAGGCCCTCAGACGTTTTAGCTCTTGTACTAAGCGATTGTTTTTTATTGCCTCAAATACCTTTCCAACCACGTTGAAGGGACAATGTGTTCGGTATGGCGGTGGTTCCCTGGCTGGTTTTCCCGGCTTTGGCAAGAGCTCCACCTTTGCCTTCGTTGAAAAGGCTAGTAAGCGTTTCTCGGTCAGAAAGAAGCCTGTCTGTCACTTCTTTGATCATGTCCGTGATCTATTCAGGTGAGATACCGTCCTATCTGGCCTTGCCGTATCCGCAATCTCTCACACCGTCACTGGGACGGGCTGAAGTCAACCCAACTATGTAACCTCACGTTCTGTCCGCTGCGCACTCCGGGATGAGTACTTGGATCGTCCTTCTCATTTGCTTGCTTGACATTTTCGGGTAATTTAGAGTGGTCGTCAGCTTTTTATTGCTACCCGGGGGGACATAACTCGCTCAGTTTCATCCAGTGGGCTTCCTTACTTATCCAGATAAGCTATGGTAGGTGCCTCTCCGTTCTGTCGTACATTTTGGAGCAGGCTTCGACGTCGACTGGCGACGCACCGCGGCAAACGTGTGATTCCTCCGAGCGACGCAAAATCGCCTCGTACCGCTAACTCTGGAGTCAACCAGTATTTTGGTGTTTTGCGTTTGTTTTTCTTGGCTGTTGGATCTCTGCCCTATCATTTAATTGCGTTATTACTCACATTAAGCTGGAATCGTCTAGCTGATCTCCCTCGCAATGTTCGCCTCGGATCTTCTGTTAAAGCTTCTCCGCGTTTCGTGAGCGCCATTATGTAAGTGGCCGGTTAAGGCCTGTCAGCGCATCCGGCGTTCGCAGGCTCCGGTAATACCCTGCCATCCGGTCTACTGTCACGAACACTATGTGTCAATAGTCGCAGTTTCTCAGCGCCCTCAGCGTACTACCGACGCTCAGTGCGCTCTGACGTTACTCTTGGGCTTACGACCCAAATTGATAGGCATTGGAAGACAATTTATGTGCCGTCCCTGCCGTCCATCAATCATTTCTTATCCCTGGCGAGTGACACTCTTGACTAACGGATCACATGATTGTCTCAAGAAGCGTGCGGGACACCCCCTGTTATGCTCTTTTCCTTATCTCTGTTCCATTTTCACGGCAATCTTCGGCCACTGCTTTGCAATAAAAAGGGCAGACTTTTGAATTGGCTGCCCTATGCCTCTGGGCCAATATATCTTACCCGTCCTTTTCTAGGCTCTGTTCCGGAATGTGTTCGTGGATGCATTCTTCATTGCCTGTACCTACTGATTATATGCTTAGTATTTAACTTGCCTGCCCTTTGTTGCACTTCTTTGCAGAATTTGGCCCGATAATGGGAAGCTGTAATGCAGCAGCTCTAAAGTAGCGTTTTTGCTTTTTAAATCTAAAATCACCTGATAATGGCGGCTGTCAGATGGTTCTGTCTCACGGCTTCTTCCACCACCTTTTCAAGCTAGGGCTTTTGGCTTTTCTACTGTAAACAGCCTTCTTGTACTGCATCAGTCTTCATCGTTCTCCATGGCAAGAGCCTCAAAAAATGCTGTCATAACCAGCTTACCTTCTTTCAGGCCTCCAGCCCTCATTTTACATGTTTCAGACTGTTTGGTAAAAAAAGATTATACCATGGGAGACATAATCGTTTGCTATCACAAGCGGAATCACCGGATCCTGCCGTTCACTATCACCCATGGTAGCTTTCGAGCGAGGGTAGTAACTTCGTTGCATGTTTTTAAAACTTCTGTGTGGCCGTTTCTTTGTTAGCTGTTTGAGATTATAAGTCCGGTCCAGCTGGACCTATTATATAGTATTTTTGCTTTAAAGAACCACAATCACAACTTGGTATATCGAGTCTTTGACAATTTTGTTCTGCGATTCCAGGGTCTTGCCGCATTGTTTCTTCCTCGGGGTTACTTTTGTTCCGCGCTTTTTGTATGGGTCGTGCCCTGTTTCCTTGAGTGGAGTGGGAAGCCCCGCCGTTTATTTTCGTTGTTTTGTCTCCATATTTGATAAGATCCCCTCACTTTTCATTTGTGGTTTTCAATAGGCGTTTTGCAGGCAAACTTTCAGCGTACTGTAGGCGTTCTCACAACTTGGTTCAACCACCACAAAGAAACAAAATAAGAAGACAGATAGGAATTTGATTTCGAATGTGTCCACTATTATTGCGCAAAGCGAGCTGTTAGCAGCGATATGTGATTTGCACAGCTAAGCTTAGCAGCTGAACTGACACACAGTATCATCAAATTATAATTAATAATTATAAATTACCCACGACTCATGTTTGTCCGTCGGCGAAATTCCGGCGTTTACGAAAAGAGATTACTCTATTTGTAAGAGATTAAAGCAGGGCTGTTTAACACCGCTATAATCCACTTCGTGCAACAAAAAATGCAATAAGGCCGATGCAGCAAATAAGCGTTTCGTATCTGTGACAGTCAGCAAGCTTATTAAAAGCGCTATTGCGACAGCCATATATGCAAACGCTAACGGCCCAGGTCTAACAAAGAGGCCCAAATAGCCTTTCGCAGAGGAAGCACGACGCTGCATATTCTGGAACTCCATATTGACTAGGCAAAAATGTGCAAAGACTCGGATTGCTTTAACGCTGTTTATTTCGATTCCAGTCACGCACCTGCTGCAAGCTCTACCATACTTCGGAATCAGAAAATGCATAATAAAGTGGCCAACTGCGTTTCTTCCTTTCCAGAAGACAGAACGTTCTGCGTTCGCGCTGATCGACAATATTCTACAGCAGATCAAGTGTCATCCCTGCTGTCCGCAAGGAACGATCCTCGAACGACCACTAGTGTACTCTCTACACTCACTCACTAAAATACATAATTCCACAAGAAGTTGAAGCCAAAGTATACCCAGATGATAAATCTTTACCGTCGATGCCGCTTTATAGACGACAGATTCGTCCTCAAACAACGTTGGACGCTTTCAAGGCCTGAGCGGATGTTCTTGACTTAAACCAGTTCACCCATAACTTTCTGCATAGCGGACATGATAATCAGGGTTCACGAGTTGAGCAAACGTCTTCATCATAAAATACCTTGGAGTCCTGCCCGTCTAAGCCGTGGTAAACGCCAACGGTGGAAGAGGTTTAGCGGGATTGCACCGGGGCCAACCGCATTGTAACTCGCGCTCGCTCATGGATAGCCCGCCGACGTTGACGGGAAGAGCCCGAATATACCTATCCGAGGCTCATGCCCGAAAACTCGATTTGCTTAGCGGCAACGTCAGTCGCTCAAGATCACGGTGACACGCGCCAAAGCAGCGGCATGGAAGGAGCTGGTGGAGGCGGCGGAGGAGGACCCCTGGATTTGCCCTACAGGGCAGATTGCCCTACAGGCTCCGCTGCTCGCCCGAGAGAACTGCGGAGTTAGCGGATACGCTGTTTCCACATAAGGCACAGGGTGGTCCTTGCACCATCGCGACAGGCACAGGGTGGTCCTTGCACCATCGCGACAGGCACAGGGCGGTCCTTGCACCATTGCACCAGAATATCCCGTTGGCCACGGCTGACGAGATATTGCGCGCGGAAAAGCGCTTGGCACCCGGCAAGACTCTAGGATAGGAGGTGGTTTAGATGCTTGTCATGCGGCATCCTGCCAAGACTGCAAAATTTGTGACTAGACTGCTTGTAGAAGGCCGGTTTTCGGCGCGGTGGAAAAGCGCTCACCAAGCGCTGATCCCCAAACCAGGATCCGGTCCGGGGCCTCCCGCATATCGACCAAGTTGTCTGCCGAACGCGGCAGACATATTGAGCGAAATGTGCTTGTTAAACGTTTAAACGCAAATATAGAAAACCGGCAGGCATTTTCGGAGGACCAATGTGGCTTCCGGCAGGACCGCTCAACGTTAGACGCCCTACATCTGATACTCCACAAGGCGCGGCAAGCTACCTCATTTAAGACTTGTTTCTTCGTTTTATTAATTTTATTAGACGTGAAGAGCGCGTTTAAAACTGCGAATTAAGACGTCATCGTGACAACGCTGAAGCGTAGAAGGATTCCCCTTACCTTTATTGCATCTATCTTCTTACATAGACGACCGGAAAGGCCTGCTAGGGGCCCAGATTTAAGGGGTTACTGTTGGAAGTCCACAGGACTCTGTCCTCGGCCCGGTTCTTTGGAACTTGGCCTAGACGGGTTCCTGCGGCTCGAGGGCATGCCCGACGGAATTGAAACCATCACCTACACAGAAGATCTCGGGTTGTTGGTCACCGCCCGACGGAAGACAACTTCGGAATCATCGGCGAATGTCGCGCTTCTACACATCCATGTACCACTGTATGGGGGAACACCATATTCAGCTGGCCCCTCACAAGACGGAAGTAGTCTACTTGAACAAACAGAAAAGGACCCGTAGGATATGGCTGGAGCTGGCAGGCCACCCGATTATAATCAAGAAACAAGTAAAATACCTCGGGTTATACTGGACACTGGCCTCACGGGAAGGCCACATATCGCCCATGTGACAAAGAAGGCTTCCAATATAGTTCAGAATCTAAGCAGAATTCTCCCTAAGAAAGGTGGGGCATCGGGGGCCAGACGCCGTCTCCTGGCTTAAGTGGCCGAGTCGACAGCCATGTACGGCGCTTGAGACCTGGCCATCCACACGGCTTGCAACCGGAGGGCCTTCTGCGCGGCCTAGCGGGACATGGCAAACTGGGTGTGCCGCGGATACCGCACAATAAGCACCGACATTCTCTTCGTTTTTCTCCGCCAGCTATCCTGGTACGTGCTTGCAAAAGAGCGACGCAAACGATGGACCGACCAAGGCTTGGACTGGGCGCATGCGCACAAGGCCACCTTTACTACGTGAGCGCGGGAGTGGACAGCGTCCCCCGCCGGAGACACCCGCGGGTGCTGGACACGCACACTTATACCCGACTTACAGCAATCGTACGACGGGCCCGCACAGGGGTGTAGGATAGCAGTGTCCGTTAAGCAGCGCGGGCATAGACAGCGTCGGTTAGCGGCCATGCCGAAGCAAGCGAAATACATGGCGCCAATTAGAAGATGCCGCCACCCTACTACAGAAGACGCGGGATGTCACTAAATGCGCGGGCAAATCTGTGATATATAAGGAGGCACAAGAATAAATGAATCAGTAGTCGTTTGTTCGAGCCAGGCAGAAGACGTGTGTTGTTTGAGCGAGAGAATGGCGAACTCGTAACGGTCGCCGCCCAGCCATAAGGTGGTGGACACTACAAGGGGCATCCAACGTACTTCGCCACCCAGATCTTTACGGGCCACGGACAATTCCAGCGCTACATGCTTAGGATTGGGAAGGCGTCTGCAGACACATGCGTCTTATGGAAGCTTAACCGGACACTCTTCTGATGGAGAAGGCATGTCTAGAACAAAGTCGAAGAGCCCAATTTGGAGGTCGAGAGGAGTGGTCCAGGGAGAGTTTACTAAGGGGCGATATGCAACCAGGCCCTGCGCAGCGCCTCAAATGCATCCCAGATTTCTGGAGCAAGCCTACCGAGAGATTCATGAACAGGTTGAAGTTAGAGAATCCCTTCTCATGGCCTCGAAGTAGTGCCACACAATTCCGAACCTTGAGGGGGTGCGGAGGAAGATGGGTTTTAGTGAGTGAGAGTCCTGCACTAGGAGCTGACGGTTGGTTGCCAGTCTGGTTGTGCATAATGCATTTTCCAAAACCTCAAAAAAAGTATCTTGATTTTTAAAATTTGGACTAAAAACACCAAGGTCTTCCGCTTTGTTTTTCTTAAACGAGTTTTTCGTCAGCTCAGCACGCACAGGCTGAATTTCTTCATTTTTAAATTTGGTTTAAAGAAGTGGAAAAACGGTGTTCTGCGATTTTGAAGGAGCCGAAAATGGAGAAACCATATTTCCGAAAGTTGTGGAAATGTATATATGTTACCGTCGGTTTCGCGATGGGCGTTAAGAAACCGAAGATGACCCCGTTCGGAAAGGCCGTTGGCGCCAATAGGATTTCCAGCAAATGAACGCCCGTCGGAAAATGTTCGAACTTAACTTTCAAACGGTATCAGAAGAAGATGGATTCAGAAAGAGAGAGAGAGAGAAAGAAATTATAGGGGAATGTAGGGAGAGATTATAGGGGATTATTAGATTATAGAGGTATATTGGTACCTCGAGACCAAAGCCCAATCCTCCCAGTGATGCTTTCAAGGAGAGAGTCGATCGGAGAAATTCAAACAGAGCAGATTCAACACTAACGCTCTTTTGACAGTTTTTTCGACTATAAGGGAATCGTTCCACGATTTTTTTCCATTTGGTTCTACTGTCAATAAAGACATTTTGAGAGGATTACGCGAGCACGTCCGACAAAAGAGGCCTGATCTCAGGGCAAACAATTCTTGGAGTCTCCAGCACGACAACGCGGCGCACATATCGTTACTGATTTCGGAGATGATGAAAAAAACTCAGGCTTTCTTAGAAAAAAATGTACACAAACAAAAGGCAAAGCTCTGTGAAGTTGACATTTTTCACTAACAACTTTAGATGCCTCCTAGCAGAACAAGATTGCCAAATTCTGAGTGTTGAAGTTAAGCACATATTACGGACTCTGCGAGTCGCCGTAGACCTACTAAGTTTACCGCGCCAAAAGGCTTCTAGCTCAGCAAGCTTGAACATGCTTCCTAACTCTCAGTAGAAGTTGTTTTTCTGATATGAAGTTTCGAGAATGCTTCATGCATATGCGTCTAGTCTCACAACTAGCGTGGGGCTTGCAAACCCACTAATCCCGTGGTGGCGCTCCTAACCCTCTTACGCCATAGTACGCGAATAGTACGTCATTGACTCGATATTTCTAACTACCAAAAGCCTGCCCACAGTGGTACCCACATCTGCACGATTCGAATTCACCCGCGCGTACATGTACGTTTTACCTCTCCACTCTGTTTATGTCTGTCTTTCCCTTTCTCTTGTTTACGCAGAAGTTATTACAACAACAACAACAAAACAAATTCAAAGCAGAAGACGGGTGCGAGCGCAAATTTTGCTATGCGTGTATACATCATACTTCGGTAGCAGATAGTAGTTTGTTTATATTTTCATGCTGGTGCTGCTGCTGATAAGTTGTTGCGTTTGTTGTTATTGTTGTTGTTGTTGTTGTTGTTGTTGTTGTTACTGTTAGTGTGTTTTTGTTGTTGTTGTTATTGTGTTGTTTTGGTCATCGAGAAGGCTAGTGGCGCCTCGACCGTCGCGACTACTCTTTGGCGGGCGGCTGCTACGGTTAGCAGCGCAGTGATTGAGATCGAACTAGCGGGTGGCTAGGCGACGATGGATAAACTCTCCGTATCTGAGTGAGCGTGCTACAACAGATAGATTGGATCTGACGTGATACTGTCGTCGTCGTTGTTGTTAATGTTGTCATTGTCGATGTTGGTGTTGTTGTTGTCGTCGTCGTCGTGGAAGTTGTTATTGCTGTCGTTGTTGGTATTACCGTTGCTGTTGTTATCGTCGTCGTCGTTGTCGTCGAAATTGTTGTTGTTGATGTTGTTGTTGTTGTTGTTGTTGTTGTTGTAGTAGTTATTGTTGCTTCTCCTCCACCTACCGCCTTGGTCCGTGGTGTCGTCTCTGGCTGGCGGCTGCCGGCAAGAGAAACATCGAGGAGAAGAGCTGCTGCGATTCGGCCGCAACTGCTGCCGCCGCTATAGCTGCGTTCAGGAGTTCAGCGCCTATTTTGAATGGGCCAACTGCAGTAACAATAACAACAACAACAACAGCAACAGCATCAGCAGCAACAACAGCAATAGCAGCAAGAGAGAAAAAGAGCATGCAACAAGTGTCTGTCTACCTGCCTGGCCGGCTGTGGGTATATCTGTGTGTTTAGTTGTTTCTCCTCTTGCCGTGCCGCCCGCCCGCCGTGTTTTCTGATCCTGTGTGGTTTTTCTGTCGGTTGGTTGGTTGGTTAATAGGTGGGTCGGTCGATCGGAGTCGAGAGTTTGTGCGGTGCCGTTGTCACTGAGTGTGTGGTGTGTTGTTCTCGCTGTCGTTGTTTGCCGTGTTGAAGTTGTTGTCGAAGTTGTTGACGAACGTGTTATCGTTGCTGTTGTTGTTCTTGTTGTTACTGTTCCTGTTGCTGCTGTTGTTGTTGTTGTTGTTGTTGCCGCCGCCGCGGCCACTCTCGCTGCTTGGTTGTTGAGCCACCCAGCAATGACAGTGGTCAGTGATCGTCGACATTGTCATTGTCGTCGTCGTCGTCGTTGTTGTTGTTGTTGTTGTTGTCGTCGGCAGCTCTCTTTTGCCGTCACCATCCAATACTACCACTACTACTAACTAGCATTGAGGAGTGCAACGTTAAGTTAGTAAGCGAGTGAGTCCTGCATTCGTCTGGGTTTTGTGCTGTGCTTCGTGGTGGTGCTCATCAACCACTCAACCAATCAACCTACAATCAACCTACTACCTACCTGCCTACTGCCTACGGCACCTACCACTACGATAACCACAAAGAGTGTTTCGAGGAGTATGACACTTTTTTCGGCGACTTCGCACACCCGCGGATAGTGTTATTGCTGCTGTTGTTGTTGTCACTACTACTACTTCTACGGTACGACTCCAAGGAATACTATGCTTTCATAACATTGAGGAGGAAAAAGACGATGAAGATTGTCAACAAGAAGAAAAAGAAACACCACAACAACAACAGCAACAGCAACAACTTGCAGCAGCCTCCACTGCCATTTGGTGGTGGATTATTGGGTGGTCGTCGATGTTGTTGTTGTTGTTGCTGCTGCTATTGTTGATGTCGTTGATGCGGTTGAGCTTGAGGATTGTGTGACTGCAGTGAGTGACAAAGGGTGGTGGTGTTGTTGTTGCTGTTGTTGTTGAAACCACCGAAACTGAAGGGAGTGAACCTCATCATCCAGGGCCAGCTATGCAAACAAGGAATTCGTGCCTCTTCCCGTGAGATGTTCGAGTAGGTCTTTGATAATTACGTCTTATACATACCATTTACTATGCACATAATGTATATATATATATATATATACCATTCATTTTAGATATAATAAATGGAGACCAGAGTCTAACGACCGGCACAAATAAAATAGCTGATCCCAAACGTGATACGTGATCGAATTAATCAAGGCTTGGCAGGAGGCTGCGTTTTTACGTGACCCTGGACACATGGCAACTCCCTTCATGATTGAAATCCTATTTTGCATTTACTGTGACGGGCCAGCAGAAGGCTGTCAAAAACACACAATTGTTTCCCTCCGCATTCGCCATGGGGAGGCCAGAGGCATTTTAGCGGTAAGGTCAAAGACGAACTTACGAAGGACTCCGCAGTGATGAAAGTCACAGAGTCGCATTTATTTTCTTAGCTATAATTGGACCTGACCTATAGGTGTGTCCAGCGATGGATGTCCCACAGTAACAGCTATGCGTTAAAGGAGTCCTAGTTACAAACAGAAGACAGGAATACAGCCGAAGGGGATAAAGCAGGTCCCGCCCTCGACTCGCGAGCTCAAAGTAGAAAGAAGACGAAAAACAGACCCGTAGTCGGCGGGAGTCGGCTCAGATCGAGTCGGGAGACAACTAGTTTTTTAGCGGGACTAAGTCCCACACTAGCGCAGCGATATCACTCAGACTCCCATGTGCGCGTTTATGCGTTCCACTTACACCGAAAAAGAGCAAAAAGACACATCATTATGCATGTGCACACGGATCGCTTCTCTCTAGCTCTGAATCGACATTGTCAGATTCGAATTTACATATTCGTACACATCGACATACACATACAGATTCGAATAACACAAGAATAACTCTTATGTTAACAACAATAACGTTGTTAACACAAGAGTTATTTTTGTAATTTTTCTTGTTTCTATTGTGACGAGTGTTGCTGTTGTTGTTTCTGCTGCTGTGATTGACCTTTACTTGTTACAGCCGTTAGCTTCTGTCCGATTTATTCCTGCAAACACGGAGAGAACACGGATGTCCTGTAGCTTGGGAACTTGTTCTCGACCTCGTTATATGCGTCCGGCCGTCCGCGAGTTCGATTACTGGCTACTGCCCATCATCGATGAATCAATCAGACATATCATTAGTCAAGCATCCATTGGTCAATGTTTACCGCAACATAGCGGCCAAGTTCCCGCCTTGCTTAACACTCAGGCTGCGCGCCGAAACTATTCAGCTTAACTCAAAAAGAAAAGGCTATTTGACGCGTTTGTTTCAGTTATCCGACAGACAGTCAGTCAATAAGTTCAGTATACATATATATATATATATATATATCACGTCTTCACGTTTACTAGGAGACAATTCTTTACGCCCAATTATGAGTTCAAAATATTTATATAACTGTCAAGTATATAAGTTAGTGTGAAGTATATATAACTGTAAGGCTATATATAACATACACTTACTTCTTATGAGGAGTTCATTTAGATGCTCTTTGACCCTACAGATGTACCACCATCATCATCATCATCATTAGCCTCCTAACTAACTCACTTGCCGAAAGCAGTTCACTTTCGCACGGGCGCTGTGTCGGCGCGACTCTCGCCGAATCTCATCAATTCGATTGTTCTACAGCCGCACTATAATACTGAGACTGCTCTGGATTGTTCTGTCTGTCTGTCTATCTGGCAGATGAACGGTGTGTGGCTATTCCTGTCCTTGGCTCAGGCTCACAGCCCGTGTGATCCAGAGAACAATGCAATAAGAATTGCAATTGAGTGAGGATGATGATGATGATAATGACGAGGATGACGCAATTTCATTTTCTCGTCTTGTTTATATATTTAAAACAAGATAATTAATTTAGTTTTCGATTGTTGGGTTGCTCAGAGACAGAGAGGGAGAGAGATATGTGAGTAATTTCTCTAATAATAATTTAATACTCTATTATATTCATGATTTCCAGCTGACCAGCTGACAGGAATGTCTATGCTGGGGCTGGAGATCGAGCTAGAGCGACCGAAAGAGATCCACAAAACGAGAAAGAATAAGAGTCATAGATTAAACACACGTTGTTGCATAAATTGGTGTCGCTTGTCGGTCAACGGTTAACAGGCAAACAGGCTCGTTGCGTTGACCTGTGGTCGCCCGTCGTGTGGTTACACGCATACACAGGCACAAAAACCACACGAGGTTCTCGCCAAAATGATGCCTCCTCTTAAAGCCAGGCGCCACGCACCGACGAGAATTTGGCGTTATGCATCATCATCATCATACATCGTGTGTGGATAGCAAAACGCCGTTTCGCGGCCTCCGCCATGCAAGAACAACTGTTGAGTAACAACAACAGTTCAACGGGTGTCTCTATTTTGCCCCACCACCCACACAATAAACGTTTGGCTGAGAGCGTTGTATATATATATATATATATATATATATATATGTAAACGTATTTATATATTTGTATGATGTATATATGCATATGCGACGATGACGGTAGATTAATGCGGCGGTTGCTGCTCGGCTTTTCCGTTTGGCCGAATCTGGCCGTTTCTTTCCCGAGTGAGTTTTGCCGCTTTTCGAATCGGCTTCACTGTTACGAACTACAGTTAGCCAGCAAACGCTAGATCGGACAGGAAATACGGCGCTGCGAGCGATTCACATCGAGATTCGGGGCTACACAAGCGATAACGTAAACTGAAACCAGTTAACCAGTGGTTAATAGTTGTAGTCTCCGACGAGGTGGGGCAATCGTCAGCAATGTAACACCACCAATGAAATAATATGTTTGATATGTTGTAGAAACCAGAATTGTTTACATGTGGGTCGATTGTCTGCTCCAGAGATGGGGCTAACAATGGAGAGTGCCGTTTGAATGAGTAAATTTGGCTAACCGGTTTATTTTTAGATTGTTTTTAAAGTTGAGAAATGACAGCTACTTTCTGTGCCATATATATATATATATATATATATATATACAGTGTTCAGAGCTTTTGTATCCTATACGTCATGACGTTTCTCTAAAGTTATTATAAACGCTTCTGTCAGAATGATAAAACGGTGACATAATTTGCTTTCCATCATGGGCAAGGAGGCGCTTAGGGTGCGAATTGGAGAAACGTTGTCGCAGTCGAGAGATCTAACGACTGGCATTCCTCAGAGCTCAGCTCTCGGTCATTTCTGCTAATGCGTTGCATAGCAGTATTGTTCTTTTGGCCGCTAAGAAACTACCGCGTAAAGAGAGACATTTTGCGTTTGCCGATTATACGATAGCGTTATTTCAGTCTCACAAAGTACCCTTTGCGATGACACCCGCCGCAGCATTTGACACTGAAAAATAATGAGTCCATGCATAGATTATCGGCGTCTGTCTCGTCGTTTGGTCTAATTCCAAATATACCTACAACACACTTAGCTTTATTTAAATTTCCACATCTCTGTATACTTATTGGAAATAGAGTTATACGGTTAAACAACAGTCCTCCAAAGGTGATGGAATCTGCAACACTTCTTGGTGCCCCTCTTCCGCGGGACCTAAGATGGTCGCTCCTGGTAGATCAAATCGCTGCGAATTGTCGAATGGCAGTTGCTTGTTTGCCAATAAGCCGCGCCGCCCATGCCTACAATGCTGTTATAGAGTCCGTGCAGAGTTACTGCATTACTACGCAGTCTGGGGAGTACAAGGCCGTCTTGTCAAGGATCCAAGTTGTCCAGAACGATGCTCCAGGAGCCGCATTCGACTTTTGGTGGTCAAGTTCCGTTTTTTAGACATAACACGTTAATCCGTAGCGCGATAGCATGGCATTCGTATGGCAGAGGCTTAGATTTTCACTGTTCACGGTGTGGTCACGGTAGGCTTCCAGGAAACACAAGCTACGAAAGTGTTTAAGAAAGGAGCAATGAAATGCTGTTTGAAGGGTTGGCATTTCAAGAAGTCTGTCTTAGAGAAGTACCGGAGGGCTAACCCTCGTGCAACCCTATGATTTGTTCAATAAAGCATGTTGTTTAATCAATCAATTGATTTATAACGTCACGCAGCACCACCACTTTGGCACGAAAATGATGGGCATTAAATTTGCCATTGCCCGAGAGTAGTTTTTTGGACATACATTTTTGGCCGTTATGGCAAAATTTTGCGATTCTGCACGTGAAAGCGTTAACGCAAGCCATAACACATATCGATCTTTTATGACTTAATTTAGTCTGGCTATTCGCCGTTTGCTGCGCAAGCTAGCAGAGTGTCCTTCGTTATGCAGACTTTTTCCGGCCGAACACGCCGGTATAATCGGTTTCTTCATGCGTTCACGGGTTCTTCCGCAAACCTAGATTTTGAACAACTATGTAGGAGAAAAAAATATTGTTATGATACACCCTGTATATATATATATTCTCAATTCAACATATTCTTATGTTTAGCTCCTCCAGCCGTTCATTCCAAGCCCATATATATATATATATATATATATTGAGACTTGTTCTCCATATCCGCTCGATCCAGAAAATAATGTGATATTCAATTATTTGTTAAATACATGTCATTACGGCCGCACGGCGCACAGCTTTCCGGCGGTGTGGACACTGGCGCCTTGGCGTTCGATAGAGCTTTCACAGGAGACATGAAATTATTGTGGAAATATATAAATTAAAACGATTGAAAATAACACCACCGCATGTGCGTAACTTGAATAGGTTATGCTAGTGCGCGCTTCATTGGATTCGGCGATTTATATATGTAATAATTTGATGCGCTGGTATCGCACAGGCGACATGTCATATATATATATATATATATATATATAACAGAGTTGGCCCTTTTGATGGGCCAACTCTGCGTTCTTTATTTAAATATGCATGGTCCGCATGATTGTTTTGGGAATCAGCGAGAGGGCGCTTTTCTTAAGGCGATTCGATCTATGGTAAAATTAAGTAGGGCTCTATTGGCTTACTATGGCCTGATCCAAGGACCTGATATTTGTACGCATTAAGAAGTTGACAAGTGGGTTAAGGTGCACACCATGCATATTTGTGGAATGTCTCCAGTGAAGTCCACTCAAAGAGAACGGACTTGCAGATCTTCAGCCAAGATCAGGTATTCTATATTTGGTAGGGCAGACATTCCATACGGGACGCATTCCATCCTGCTGCCCGGTAAGGCTTTATACTGATATATATATATATATATATATATATATATATACACATACATATATGCCTGCTGAAACGGAATACGGGGGTACAGATAACGTGGATATATCTTGATAGTCTCAATCTCTATTCCTTACAATATATATATATATATATATATATATGCCTAGAAGCGCGAACTGTCGTTCTGTCAACTGAACGCAGTTTGCTGCTGTAATTGTGTGAAGGGTAATTACTGCGTAATTGTTTTTTGCTACTTGTTGAGGGGCGCAGGGAGACCTGTACACATACATAAGCATGATGGTGCAAGCAAATGCTTGCTTTGCGAAGTGCTCGTAACTCGGTTAAACTTGATGGTTGTTGATACTGTCCGTGCTATGTTTGGTACGGCCAGTCGAAGTAGTAATGGAGTCATATGATAGTAATAATCATCATCATCCTACTACTAATGATACTTATCATCATCATCACCCTAGTAAACATCACTAATTATAGCTGTAGTAGCTGGTGGTCAAGAAGGGAGCATTTCAGGTTGATTCCATCCATTCGAGGGAAGGAGACACGCTGGCCACGAAGGCGGCGACTTCGTCACTAACTGAACGTCGAGCCCGATGGTGACGTGGTGGGTGCATTAGTCTGCGCCTCGCAACCGGAGGAGACACACATAGATGCGCGGGTTCGAGCCACACCGTTGCACCGATTTGTATTTATGGGGGTAGTCCGTCTATGAAGCAATAAGGCGAAAAGCAGTCCCGTGGGCGTCAAAAGACTTGGCTGAGACCATCAGCCCGAAAACCTTACTTTTTTTGTCACTAACTAACTGACAGACAAACCGACCGACCGAGTATTTGTGCACTCTTATGCATTTTGGCACTGCTGCCTGCTTTGGGACTTTGCGCGCGCACGCAGTAATTCTTTGCGTTTATGATGACAAAGTATCTCGCTTCCATCCGTGCTCATCTAGTTCAGCTCCTGGATCTCTCGGCGATGTCGGTCGTTGATTTTGTTGTTGCGGTTTCTGCTGCTGCTGCTGATGCCGCCGTCGTTTCGACGGCCGGCCAACAATCAGGGCCAAACGGGGAATGCGAGTGAGTCGAACTCGACACGCGGCCATATGTGTGTGACTTTCGCATTGACGCCCGTGTGCCAAACTCAACCGCTCTCAACAACACATTTTCCTTTTCACATCGGAGTTAATTACACCTTCTTCTATGTATGTGTGTATGCACATATATATATATATATATATATATATATATATATATATATATATATATATATATATATATATATATATATATATATATATATATATAAATATATATATATAAGCTAGAGGAGATGGGAACTTTAATAGAATGGCAGCCAGCTCAAGGCGCTCAATGTTTGTGTGTGTGTGTGTGTATGCATGTATAAGTATGTATAAAACAACTTTAACACGAACACACAAATTAAGCTACAGAACACAAGCAGTTCTGCGGTTTTTAACATATGTTGCCCGCCAAAATGGATTTATGATACTAGGGTCGCCGGCAATGCCTTTCACTCTGTGTCTCCAAAAACACATTTATATATATATATATATAATTTGATTGGGGACCAAGGTCATAATCTGTTGGGCACCACAAATAATGTGAAATCATATACTATCCGTGGTAAATCGACAGATGTTTTATGCTGTTGCCGAAAATGTGCTGCGCAAATGGCACACTGCGTTGTGGTTGCGAATCGTTGCATTGCTGCGCCATATTTATATATATATATATATATATATATATATATAGTATGGCGTTGGGTCACTTGAACTACCGCAAAAGGCGGCTAGAGCTGATGCACATTTTGTTTCTTTGTTTTGGACTTGTTTTTGGGTCTGAAGAGCCGCCTTTGTTGGTGCTGCTAGTCTGTGTCGACCGTTCGACTCGGACTTGGACTGACCAATTCTTAATTGGCAACACACATATATATATATATATATATATATATATCGTTGTTATTATAAATCCTATCTACATTAGGTCAAACGGAAAACTCTATCGGTTTGAGCACTACAATAGTAATCACTTCCTTTTCGATTGTCCTCCGTTTCATTGATGTAGAATTCCTCCGTACGCCGAAGATTTTCTAGGGTTCTGTGCGCACCTGATCAAAGTGGATGATATCCGATTTTACTAGGGTATGTGTTGAGCTATATATATCTATATATTTTTTAAAAGTTAGGTTACGATGTATATATATATATATATATATTATTCACAATGGGCTAGCTGTTCTACGTGACGTTAGAGTCAGAACAGATTGCTAATACGATGATACGAAAATAAGGAGTGTGTTCAAGTAGTTCTTGTTACAATGCTCTTTAAAAAGGAAGTCTTGCTTATATGAAAGTTTGGCATGATAAAACAAGACGTACTTTCTTGTGGCAAGTCTTGAACGTTCGAGCTTGCTTGATTTCTGTTAAACATCACGAACTAGCTCATGGTGGTATAAGATTTGGAAGTTCGGCCAACAGCAAAATAAAACTTTCGTTCGAAGTCGCTCTTCTTTACGAGCAGAGCGGCCGGTTGATTGCAAATCCACTTTAGTTATTATTTACAGTTTGTTTTTATTTAACATATATATATGCATATACGGCTTAGAGTAACCTCGCGCCTGTGATCTGTGGAGAGTGGCCTCGAGCATTTTTCTTTCCACAACCTCCACTTTAGTTGTAGGAGGTCCTTCAGTTAGCGTACCAAGCAGCGAATCGTTCCCATTGACGTTAATATTGAATGCTATATTTCCCATCGTTTGTTGCTATGCAATCCAAAATTTGAACATGTTGGTGCCTGGCAGGCCAGGAAGCACACGGATGCATGTGCTGCAAAGTTTTGGAACGTTTTGAATTTTAAAAGTTGGTTTTGAAATCATCGCCTTTTTAGCGAATCGACAGGGTTTGATTCACCACTTAGTTGCAACTGATAGTATTCGTTGGATTTTGCTGGATTTTACAAAATATAACATTGATGTTACCGAGGGTCTACTGTCTGTTTTTAAGTTTAGGTAAAGTGTTCGTTTGCTAACATTGGAAAATTTCGATGATGGAGTCATTTCCTGTGGACTTTTTTTTTATAAGCGTAACGATTGTTAATTCTAGTCTTGAACACATATGGTATAACAGATTGAATGCTGTATTGCACAACTTCTCAAACCTGTTATATAATTTTATAAAGTATTATAAACAAAAACAAATATATATATATATATATATATATATATATACATATACATACATATACGGTGGTGCTGTGGCAAATTGGCTGGCAGCGCTGAGAGGCGAGATTTGGTATGATTGAAATTTATTCTATTCCGACGGGCGACGGATTGACCATTGACGAATAACAGAAATAAAACAACGACAACAACAGTGACAACATTGACGAAGACCCCAGTTCAACTGCCAGCCCGTCTACGCGTTTCCACAGTGGCAGCTCTAGCAGAAGCAGGAGCCGGAGAGTGCGTATATAGACAGAAGTCGATCAATCGACCGACATTCCTTTGCTTTTCTTGTCTTGTTGTTGTTATTGTTGTTGTTGTTATTGTTGTTATACTGAAGCCGGGAAAGCAAGGAGACATGTGAACAAAGAAATTGTCGGCGCCCAAAGCGCGAATTTCGCGACGGCAAACATTGACCGGACGACGATGACGACCACGACGACGCCGACGACTAAGACGATTAAAGCCGGCCGCCACACCGCCGTTGGGAAACGCCGTACATACATACACGGCTGTATGTATGCGTACGCACGAACTTGTCGACGCGCCGTTCCGTTCGCAAGAGCAGGGCGGGCGGGACCGATGACGCCGCGTTTTCTACGTGAACGAACCCACGCTTGCTGCCGTGGATTCGAAGCAAATGGGCGCTAACGGCAACTACTGTGGGGGCGCCGTCCGCGCCCGCTGACTGCACTGTCACAGTATCGCTGACGCGCCAGCACGAGACGCAGCCTGCCCGTCTGGCCGCCCGCACGGTCGGACGGACGAACGGACGCCCGTTGTAAATGCTCGCGTTGTTCGTAAGCCACCCCGTAGCAGCCACCCCCTCCTGGATCAGTCAGCCATCAGTCAGTGAGTGACAAGGCCCGCCCGTCTTCTCTTCGGTTTCTCTTCTCGAAGTTGTCGTCAATCAAATTCGATCCTGGTTTTCCTGTCGAAATGTATCGGTATTTAGTCGTATCAAGCGTATCAAACATTCTATGGTGTTCTGGCTCTCCCTTTCTCTCTCTTATTCTCTCTCTCTCTCTGTGTCATCGACAACACACAATGTGCACAAAAGCCGCAGCTACAACGAACACAACAACAATAACATCATCATCAACAACAATAACAACAACAACAACAACAACAACAACAATAACAATAACAACAACGACAGCAGCAGCAATCACCAGTAACAGCAAATTTTGACAAATTGTTGTAAGAAGAGCAAATATGAAGACGCTGGTGGCTACGACATCTTCGCGACCACAACAGCTATAGCTTCAGCAGCATTAACATCAACAGCAACAACAAAACAAAAACCCAAGTGACAGCAAAGGTGATAAAAGCTGCATGAGCAGACAAAAAACGATGACAATAATAATAATAAGCTGCAATAACGATGACGAGCTCAAGAGAAAGAAGAGCAACAACAACAAAAATTGAATTTGGCAAGCCAAAACTCGTGCTCGATTTCATGCTGTATTTTGACTGGAATGCGGTTTAAGTATATATATATATATATATATATGGCACAAAGCGATGAAAATTTTCTTCGACTCTAATGTCATGCACAGTGAAATCCACTTAGAAGCAGCATACAGCGCGTTAGATCAGTTTCAATTAAATTACTAAATCAATTATGTTTCGTAACTTGTGTTTTTTCAGTTTAGCGATTTTTATGTGTTAACTCAAGTTTCATGCTTATTATGTTTGCCCTTTTATTATATATATATATATATATATATATATATATATATCGAGGGGAGGGATCGATATTTTCATCTCCGAGACAAATTCTGCGAATCTTCTTACATTAGGCCAAAACTCGGAGCTCTTCTACAATGGCTTGGAATGTCAGGCGACTTTCCAGTCGGAGGTTCTGAGAGAGTAGCTTGTGCTCTATATTGAAACACGTACAGCGTTTGCAGCCGTTACAGCGTGTATATAATGCCTGGCGGACGCTTTTTTGAGCAGTAATTCCTAGAGTAGCATACGTGATTCATTTGACAAAGCAAGTGAACATGCTCGATGTATGCGCTCTCTTCACACATATTCACCACAAACCTTAGTTACTGCGCAACCGTACCATCATCGATTTGGCATAAAAAGGATATTTTTGATAAAATTTTGTGAGTTACATTGGTGATACAAAAATGTATATTTTCATTTTCACAAGACATTTCTGCCCTTCTTCATTCCACTGGAAAAATCATTTTTTTTTCGACGAGTTTGTGGATTCCTCTCAATATATATATATATATATATATATATATATATATATATATATAGCAGCAGTGATACTAGTAATAATAGTAATAGTAAAAATGACATACGCATCAGATGGGTGGTTTTGACCAGCGCCAACCATTGCTGATGTTCGAAAACTCGCATTCTCTGTGTATCTCCGTCGCTCTGTAGGAGTAGCTTCGATCGGCCCGTTTTCTGCTGTTGTTTGTCTGTTTGATTGCTTGACTTAATGGGTTGGGTTACTCGACTGAGAACGGGCCATCATCAGTCATTGTCCTTTACTATTATTCTCATCTTGGACAACATGATCTGAGGGCGCTGGCCGGCGTCCAAAGGATTCCAGTTATTGTTTTTGTTGTAACTGTTGCGTTGCTGATGATCCTACCTGTTAATGGTAACAACGACAAAACTTGCAACAGCAATAACCGACAACTACAACTCTATTTGCTCCTGTCTCTACTGAACGGGGTGAGGCATCGACTTGCCGACGAAGGTGTCCGGTGGACGTCCACCGACCTCTATTATCATAACCTCATATCCAAGCCATCTGAATATATGAATCAGTCGTTTTATGCATTTTATGGACGACGCTGAAAATATATAGCTTTGACGAATGGTGACGTCATTGCTGATGCAGCCGCTTCGGTCGACCAATGTGTCGTGTTTATTGACGCTGTTGTACTTCGTTCGCGAATTTTGTTAGGGCTCGCAAGCACGAGCTACGCGCGTCAACTCGAATACGTCTACAACACTTTCTACGGTCCGCGGCTGTTCATTTATATATATATATATATATATATATATATAACATTTTTTTCAGCATTCTTTCCTTGGTCTTATTTTACGTTCCCCCGCCAAGTGCCGGACGTGAATGACTCAGGGAGTAGCTTGGAGTTAGCATGCCGAAGCGCAAGGAAAACCATTGCTTAATATTCGGCAGGTAGTGGGTTCACACCCAGCATTGGTTGTTTTTAATTTGTGTCATTCTCATCCAAACCCGTTATTTATTAAAAAAACGGACTGCAAGTATACATCATTCATTAACGAGCGCTTCCATACTAAGAGCGAAGAATGCTATAGAGAGAAAAATGAAGGTTGAAAGAACAGACGTGTTCTGCCTCTTCCAGGAGTAGCTTCGTCACATTTCTCAAGGGAGGTTGCAGGCGGAAGGCCTGTCGCTTATGCGTGTGGTGTTTTTCCAGTCTTATGCCGCCATCACACGTGTCGATGATTGCCTGGCCAATGCCCACG
>QVRM01000085.1:0-93607 GCA_003439945.1 Dermanyssus gallinae
TATAAATATATAAATTTATATATATATATATAAATAGTTTTACTTCGAGCGATTCACAATCGCTCGACGCTAAAGCGTTCTCGAGACAAACAAAATGAAGTCAAAATGTGTAGTGATTATTACAGCACTACAGGGGACAAGGAATTTGGAGGTAAACATTTTTTATCCTTATCCACAGCAGCTTATTCACAGCACGTTCTACCTGGGTTGTTGCTGTTGGTTGCGGCATGACGTGGCTGTCCCTGAGTTACCTCTCTGCAGTCTCTAGCAGTCTACTGCCAAGCACCACCGCTGGCATTGGAAGCGCATGCGCAGCTGTGGTGAAGTTTCCACGGTAACATTATGATGCTCCAAACCCCAGAGAGAGACGGAGCTAGGTAGTGGATCTGAAAACTGTACAACGACGCAGAATAAGCGGCGTCTGGGCGTACACCGCCTATTCATAATATATGTGTCACGGCAATTGCGAACGCCCGCAGGGAAAACGGATTGCCTAGAGTTAAAAACAACATCCTTAAAAAAAGGTAATTATAGGTATATCGCCTACACTGATTCTTACTCATGATTCGCTTGACTGATATCGTCGATAGCTGCTTACCTAGACACTTGTCTTTCAATTTGCAATGAAGTTGCTTGTGTGCGTTACCACGAAAGTCGATACGTTTGTATATCGAATGCGTTAATGTAATCAAGTTTGACTTTTGGATCACATCTCGAGCGGTAACACCTGCATGATCCTACAATGCAATGTTGAGAAGGTTGGCTGTCGTATCGGCAGTATGATCATTGAAGTGATGCAGCTTATCCGTTTTGTCAATAAGGTTGATACCCCTCAGAATGTAAATATTCGCGATGAGCACTTTCTAGTCTATTTTCATATAGGAGAAAATTGGGTTGTAGCCATATAGTCCGTGTAGTATATACGTATATACCGGATGTCTTGTGGGCTCAACCCCCAATGTGACACGATCATGCCCAATGGTGCAATTTTAGCCGCTTTTGTATACAGTGAAGAGATATATATCTTGTGTTTATACTACCTGGCAAAGGTGAATAAATGTTTGAATTGAAATAAATAATGTAAGCCAGTTATAACCGATGGCGTGGTGGACTCGCGTGCGTTTTGCGACCGGGGTAGACGGGCATAGGTGCACAAGCTCATTCTCCACCGCTGCGCATTTGTATTTATAGGGTCCGTATTACGAAGCATGTGAAAACAAATTCGTGGACACAAAATGTTGGCTAAGACTCAGTCTCAAAGGGTTTTTTAAGAACGTCAATTAGGTGGGTGGCTGAGTAAGAACATTTTAACAGGTAAAGTCCGCTATGGTATCATATCATTGTTATAAACGTTTATACGCATGTGTCCCGGTTTATGATTTGCTTTGCTAGGTTGCGTTCGTCGGTTCGGGGTGCATGCACTTGCGCCACTAATACCACTAGTGTTATAGTCTGCACAACGTGATCTCTTCGTTTCGGTGTTACGTGCAACTGCTATGCTGACCCAGACTCAGTCGTGTTGGTGCTTCGTCAGTACTTGACTTCACCAAGATGTGAGTAGCGGTCAACCGTGACAGCGCGTTCTTCTTCAGATTGAAACCATAGAGGTTGGGGCATGATTTTTTGTTGCTGCAATGTGGGCAACGTAAAAACCCTGTCCATGAACTATTCTCTACACGAATCTCTAGCTGCTCAATCCGTTGTTTAAGGCAGCCATGTTTGCACTCCTGGAAAGAATCTTCTCCTCGGTAGGTGTGTACGCTTGCATCTGAAGGCAGAGAATGCAGAGCTTGCAATAATTGATATTATTGCGCCCAATGTGTTAGTGACTGATACGTCAACCTAATTTCGGATGAGGATGATGATGTCGAACTACGGGACAAATGCTGACCAAGCTGAGACAGCCCTACGGCTACAAGTCTTCTCGCATACGTTGCCTAATAAATACCTCGATTCGAGAGAAGCTCAAGGCGCTAGTTTAAAGGCAACGGCAGCGATCGTGGCACAGAGGTACAGAGGTCATAGAACAGTTCTGAGCGGTCCTACTGTAGTAAGCTACGCTCGCATGAGCGACGGCGTAACAGCACAGCCATGGTAAAAAGTCGAAGAAGGGTTGACCCTTAAACAAACAACTGTATTCGCTAATGCAATGGAAATAGAGACAAAAGCGCTACTCGTGCAAAACCGTCAGCACTAGAAAGAACCTCGCTCTTGCCGTCCCTACGGGCGACCAAACGAGGTCCTAATCGTGATAGCGAGCTTTCTCTTTTGCATTGCAAGGCTGTCGTAGAATGACGCTATCGAGACGCTCGGCTTTGCGACAAAACCTCCCGTACTACGCACTACATACACCATGGGCTAATAATAATGCTAGCAAAAATGTGCCAGTGTTCATGTGCCATTCACCTACTGAGACACCTGTGCCTTTTGTTGTTCTTTTAATGTCAATCGTGATTCATCCAGTCACCATCCAGTCACCTAAATTAAATTGAAAACCATAGAACCAATAAAATTCAAGAAAGAGTGGGCTCAAATGAAAAAGTACAAAACGTCGTAACAAACAAACTGGTTAGCTTTTGAATATGTCGGTTTAGGGTAACATAGTGAAACATTCAGAAACGCGAATAGAGTATCGACTGTGGTGTTAGGCGCAACGGAGGAAAGAAGCAGGCAGTTGTGTGATCCGCCCAATCGACGCGTCGGTGCGCATGAGAACATTATGGCATTCCTATTTAAGCAGCGATATCAGTAATACAGATATTTAAGACAAAACGTTTTCCTGGCAACTACTAGCAACAGAGCAGCTATCGTAGGTTTGAGCATAAGGCAAGTCAGGAAGCTGATTAGGGAGACACTGAAAAAGGTTATAGACGAGGAGGTGTACCGCCTAGTCACGAAAGTGCTTAACGAACAAAAAATATTAGCGTTGCTAGCAGCGGCCTGTAAGAAGACTTCATATCTTGCCACCGATGGGGGGGGGGGGGATGAATGCACTCGACTAAACCAAACGCGCACAAAGTCCTGCAGCTCTAACTGGGGCCAGAGCGAACTCCAAAAGCACCATTAATTAAAAAAAAACTAATCGCGGACATCCGATAGCCTGGAGTAGCAGGCCTAGTAGGAAATAGTTGAATTAGTAGAGAATAGCCCTTGGATCTTTTTCTACCAGTTATGTCTACCCCGGGGGGGGGGGGCTTCCATACTATAGCCAGGAACAAGGTTAGGAGACCCTTATAGTTGATTAATCCCAAGATGATAAAAATAAGAGACGCAACAGAACCGAAAAGGGCTGGAACACTTGGAAGTTCAGCCGAAGGACAAACCGACCGAGACAGATATTAGCCTTGGGAAAGACACCCGAACCAGACGGTATACCGTCAGAGGTGGCCAAACTGCCCCTAAACAAGGACCAAATGTGGAAATCGCACTCAGAACAAGAGTACGACTAGTTTATTCCATGTTGCATGTGTTAATAGTCAAACATTAAGTGTTACTGCTACGGCATTATTGGCAGTGTTTCCCCCGGCGATGAAAGCGACCCCACTACCGCCACTGCATTACCACGTTGAATTTCCATGGAGATACGCTGCACCAGGTAATTCCCGGATTGCGCATCCTTTGTCACAGCAGTTACCCTCTTTCCGAGATCCTTGAGAAAATTTACGGTTGCTACACCCACTGAAACAGGGCCAAAATATTCCAACCTAGTACAAGCCCTACTGAGAGGCGGGAGATGTCTTAGTGGCTTGAAAAAGGGCAGCAAGGTCCTCAGCAGCTGGACTATCCTTTTATTGCTCTATATGCTTACCGGATACAATGGGCGAAATGCTATAAAACATTTTGGTTAAAAGTTTGGACGAGGATATTTTGGCTAAGGACGCCCTTTTAAACACCCAGTCTTGGATTTTGCATAAATAGATAGGCGTTTGATGTGCTGGCAAAGGACCTGCGATGGGCGGGTGAGCAAGCTACTCTCTCCTATGAGGCCTGGAACTTTGTTTTACTTATCCTGTTAAACGTACGCAAAACTTTCAATTCGAAAAAAAAGCGGGAAGAACTGGCAGCCCTAAAGAGGACGAGCATTTACCCTGCCGTCTTGGGTAAGAGGCATAATAAGGAACTCTGTTCCTTCGATAGTACCTCCGCCGCCTGGTACCACTATATGATGAATTACTAGACAGGGCTGAACTGTAGGGACAGAGACTACGATAGAGAGGAAAAACTTCTTATTTCTCTCTCTCTCTCGGTCGCTCTCTCTGTATCTCGTTCGCTCTCTCTGTATCTCGTTCGCATTTCTTTTCGCAAAGCCTGTGGACAGCGGCCTTCGAAGGGCACCGAAGCCATCTCAGTCAAGACAAGACTTAGGTCCCGTCCGGAACGGTGGCATCAAGTCATTGTCTTCGGCGAACAATAGGACCGAATAGTCGACGAATAGGATAGACAGGCCGACGGCGGGCATGCATGAATATATATATATATATATATTGGGTTGATCCATAGGTCCGTTCCGATTTTTCACCAATTTTTAAAGACACATGTTCCTACAACGGAAATCTTTAATTGAATGCTGTATCACCCACTTTGTTTAACTACCTTAGCCCGACGTCCAGATAAGCTTGTGATTCCATCCCACCAGAAGGTAGCGGCCTGGCTTCCAAGATCTGTATATGTTTTAACACCTTCCAAAGAATGGAAACCTTTGGGAATTCTTCTCCATTAAGGGCATTTTGAAGGACCGAAAGAATAAATATAACACATAGCTTTATTCATAAGTACCTGTAAATACACTTAAAAGCATACAGCCTCTATACTGCGGAGGCTGCCCAGGGGCTAGAACGGACCACGAAACCATCTCATCCAAGTTTAATTAACTTCTTGCCCTTATCAAATTGTCCAGTTGTTGACAGTATATTATCTTATTGATCGTTTTGTTTGGTTGCAACAGCTTATGAAAGATCACCCCTATGCACCCCACCAAACACTTAACATCACTTTCCTTGTATGGGGTCCGGGCTTGGCAGTTGCTGGGGCTCACTCTCTTTTTTAAGCCACGCTCTTCTGCTGACAATGTTCTTATAGAGTATCCACTTCTCATTCCCTGTCACCATGGTGCGGAGAAAGGGGCCTCGTTACTTTTTAGAAACTGGTCGCAAACTAGCACACGCTTCTCCAGCTGGCGATTGCTAAGCTTGTACATCCACCCATACATCTAACTTGCTGACGAATTCCTTTGAACGGATGTCTGTGGTACGCCGACAATGGCCACGATCTCAGGCAGCGAGAGGATCAGTCTCGGTCTTTAAGTGTCTTTTCACCATACACTTTACATATCTTAGTTACGACCTGGGTTGCCTATTTCCTTTTCGGGAATAAAGTAGCATTAAATGCCTAAAATGCACATTGTACTTGGCCATCTTTACTCGAGCGTTACGGTTTGCATGAGTTAGATATTCAAACGAACGAATTCCACGGTATAATACAACGCAGGTCTGCTCCTACCGCCATGTAAAAGAATAACCCTTCCCCGGGTCTGCGCAGTGCGGCGCACGCAATTTTCGGAATGGACTTATAGAACCTAATATATATATATATATATATATATATATATATATTATTAGATATCAACTAGATAATATCAATTATATATTTAGCTTTACAACATTATGGGTAAATCGAACAAGTCCAAGCATACAAACATAATTTTATACGTACAAAACGTATATTCATGTGCGCGTAGAGATGTATATAAGTATACTTTACGTTACATAATTTATTTCATTCAAGTATTTATACGCCATGACGGGTGACTACAAAAAGTGTATTAAGTCAATGATATCATCATATATGGAATCGGTGCCTGGTGGCAGGGCTTCCGCAGGGGTTATATCGACCATGATTATATGCAAATGTGCACTATACTGTACAGAAACGAGTTTGCGTGCGCATTACGCCATATGACAGAATGTCACACTAAAGGTGTAAAAACAATACTAGGCCAGGTACTGGCCGCAGGAGACGCTACAGGTTTTGTGAAACAAGCGTCGTTTGCGGCAAGGTATTGCTTGAGGCGTGTGTGATATATTGACGCCTTTATATATATATATATATATATATATATATATATATATATATATATATACGTAGTTATTATGACCAGCTGCAGTGCTTATATAAATCTAAATAATGCAGCTTGCCATTATACTAATGTTAGTACAGCACGAGACCACGATAACGTACGTAAGCTTAGCTCTTGCGAACAACTGCCTGCCAATAATAAAATGGTCTGTCAATATGTGCGTGTGTGTTTGTGTCTGTGTGTAAGTTGTAGGTGTGGCGTGTCAATGTGTGGATACGTTTGGCGGTGACAGGTTGGTCAAGTCGATCGAACCAAGCCGTGACCGCAACCTCTGCTTGCGTCCGATGCTGCAATCGAAGAATTGCTCCGTGCCTCGTTTCGTGTCGCCTCGCTTTCGGCGGTTCTGCCGGCTGGAAACGACAACGATACGCGCAGAAGCCGAAAGAAGCCTCGAAGGTCTTCCCTGCCAGCTGCCAAACACATGGTATGGTCTCCGAGACTCCCTGACGACAGGGTGCGAGTATTCATCCACTGAATTGACGACTTTGGTTGCTGCGGTTGTTGTTGTTGCTGCTGCTGTTACAGTTGCAGTGACCATGTGGACGTTCGCGATTCTATTGACGAGAGATCCATCGTTAGTCGTCTTGGAATCGCGACGACCGCACCGAAGCTGTATCAGCTCCGAAGTGGCTGCTTTTAGTTGGCTGGCTGATGGCGACAATCATGGGGACAATGATGATTTCTTGCGTTGTCCCCTGTGCTATAACGATTGCTACTACTACTACTACTACTACCGTCTCTGTTACTGTCACTAGCTTCTACTGGTTAGTATTGGAGTGACTAGTACACTGCTGCCAGTCGGGTGGCTCGTTAGACCGGCCCTTCCACAAACAGGTGCAGGTAGATGCACAGATAGATACATACAGGTATATCGATAGATAGGTAGATAGCTTGACGCGATTCCTCGATGACCTATCAGGCAACATCTCCACGTCTGCTCAATAATATCTCGCATCATAACGCACCACCATCGTCTTCTTCTACCACTCCGTCGGTTTATTCTACCTGTGCACTCGGTCCTGTCCGCAAGTTATCTATTGAGCGCGACAGGCTGTCGTGTGTCAATATATATATATATATATATATATATATATATATATATATAAGAATGTTATGGCTGCATGTGGCAGCGTGTATGAGTCCGTGTACAGCGGACCTCTTTGCCATAACAACGGTGGCCAAACAATTTCTGCTCGGATCCACCTACGTTCTCGGCTTACGCTTGGCCTTCAGGGTAGGCTCATTGTGTGCATGAAACCAGTCGTTAACTATATAGGAGGACCCCGTGCGTGGGCCTAAGTCGGTTGTCCCAAAGCCAGCACACCGGGACACCCGAGGTGGAAGTATCGGAGTCTAATAACAGTGGCCTTCTGCGTCGTTTTCGTTTGCTCTTTGTTTTCGCTATCTTGACCTCTTATAAAATATATCCCCTTTTCACTTAAGTATTTTTCGCTTTTGCTCTCCTCACTCGTTCGTTCCGGCTTTAAGAACTCTTCGCGACTCTAGTGCGATAACTGGCTTATTTGTCCGCCTGGTCTGCTAGTATGCGTAATGGGAATAAGCACGCGTGTCGCATTTAATGTCCTCGGTCCTTGACTTTGGTCATTGCAAGCGATCTAGCCCGCTTAATTGGTACTCGACTAGTGTGGTTTACAAACACATACACAAGACTTTGGTATTGAGTGGGTTCTGTGTCGATGTGTATGCATGTATGTGTGTGTATATACATATATATATATGTCAAGCACAGATTAATACGAGATGGCTTTCACTCTCTTGCGGCGCACATATAAGCACTGAAATACTTAGATGTCATTACTAGTCGCACGTATGCAGATAAATACATATATATATATATATATATATATATATATATATATATACAGGAAGCTGCCAGGTACTTGTTTCTTCTGTAACCTAGGTAATTTCCCAAAAAGTTTTTTTTTATCATTAAACGTGGGTGTGTTTACACTTGAAGATTTAAAACATAGGAGAGACGGCCCAGAATCCTGTCACCGCAAGGATACGATGACACGGCGAAGATACGATGCACACTGTGATTTGGCAGTCATTACTACTAGAAGTACACAACAGGTATATTTATTATTTAATTGTTTGGTTACAGGGAAATGTGAATAACTAACTACGAAGTAGGCATATAGTTAACACAATTGACAGTACCCATGGCCGATCAGTAGCTGGGAATACCGTTTACGCATTGATCCGTATTGCTATTTAGCAAAGGCTAAAATTCAGAAACTATGTTTCAGGTCCATTATCCTGCATTTGACGACTGCATTTCACTCTAACTGCTAAGCGTGGTTTTCCGCAATATAAAGCCTTCGTAGCAGTTTATTTTTTTTCAGCCAGCTAGGCTAGCCGAAGGGTCAACGGCACCTGTCGTACCCGCACCTGGACTACTACAGTAGCTGCCATTCATTGCATATACTGAAAAGCAGATGCTTTTGTGTTTTATCTACCAAATAGCCACTAGCATTAGCGCAACGTTCTTGGTGAGGCAATACCGCAGCAATGTTGCGTCCATCGCTCCATTGATTTAAACCACATATTTCAGCGAGTACTTTCTGGAACATCTACCAGCAATTCTGGTAAGGTCTTGCTCAGAAATGTTTTTGGTCTGTTGTGCTACTATATAAACCTGCGGGAAGTCCATGAGAGCCATGCAGGCTCATATCAAATAAAACATATAAGCATTTAGTCTGCGTTTTGATTGGGATTGCGTTTTCTGCCGCTGTGAGGGCAATGCCTACCATACGCTTTCTCCCTGAAAATTTTGCATATTTTTAACAGAATAGTTCGAGCAAATTTCCTGGTTCCTCCGAAGCAGGTGCACTTCTCCTCCACCCACCAAAAGCCACGTCACGGTCAGGACCAAACTTGGAGTCGGACAGGGCTCCCTTTACTAGAATCTCTTTGTTTAACCTTTGGACAAAGGCTTTAACGGGGTAGCCCCTGGGGTCTACCAGCTCTGCTAAATTACTTCGGGCCCGTTCTTTGTTCTGGACTGTCTAAAGTTTGAAGGAAGGGCAGTGGCATTCACCAGTGTAAGGTCTGCAAATGCTTGCTGTGAAGGTAGATGTCTTGCTGTAGCTAAGTAAGGTTAGGTCTCTTCCCGCGTCCCAATCCTGAAGAGTCCGTCCCTTCACCATCACGGTCTAACTTGCCTATGCTGGACTCGCTACGTTCAAGTTACCAGTATTTATACCTCTCCTGCTCGGTGCAGTTGACCCTTTAGTCAAACTCATTGACCAAGACCTCACATTTTCCCGTAGCTATCTTTGGAGGAAGCTTGCAATCCCCACTGCCTCTGTCTTTGTGAGTTTTTCCATCGATTGCATCGGTCCTAGCCAGGCTAGCCACCTAGTTTTTTTGCACAGCCTGGGTGTCCTGGGCGGCGGTTACAATGTTAAGACTATCTCGTGCTGCTGCTGTTTGATTCTTTCCACTCCCTGCGTGTGGGGCTGGCTGCCGACTGCACGATATCGCCCTTCGGTAACTTAAGCGCTCTCAGAAGCGCAGTCTCGAGGTTCGCCTCACCCATGAGCAAGTCTATGCCCTACAGGGCAGATTTCGGCATCTTCGAAGCCGACGTGTCTTTTGTTATTGTTCTGCATAGCTGGAGCCAGCAGTCTCCCCGCTCATTTCGATATCTTCTTAAGCCAGAGATTCACGTCACCATCCCTGCGTCTGGGCTGACGATGTACTTCTCTTCCCTTCTCTCCTATGTGTTTTATTATTTGATCTCGATTATTCTCACTTCATCTTCCGCACACAATTTTTCCTCTTAGTATTCCGCGCGGCCGGAAATCCTCCTCTTCTCGCAGCTTGACTTGTCCTTGCCAAGTCTTTGTTCCACCAACTCATCGAATAATACATCGTGGTCCTCCTGCTTCCACCGGAACGGTTTGTGCTCTTTCCTGTAGTCTCCAAGTTTCTTCTATACCACCAAGAGGGCCTTTGCGCGTGCTCTACATTGCTACAGTAATTGGTCTAGGTACTGGCCCATCAGCCGGATCACCTCGTGCAAATACCTACCTCCAACTTTTCGCGCTTTAAATGCCGTTTTTACCTGCGAGTAAATTGTTGATCTCTTCCTTGTCATCGCGGGGATCGTGGGCCCCTCATAGGAGTAGATGCCGGCGGACTTTTCTATCTTTACCTTAGGCTCCGTGTGTATTGCTCCGTACCTTGCGGCATGTTAGGCAGTGTAAAAGAACACGTACATAAGTATTTACTAGATAGTAGGATTGTGTGTCCTGGTCAAGCTGGTATTATGTTATTTGTTTATAGGTGGCACTACATTATGCGATTAATATCTTCTGGCTACAGGGCCTCCTCTGTCTATATGTTATATTATGTTATGCACTATGTAGACATACCATTGATGATGATTCCGTATAACGTAGTTGACTTTTCAGTTAGTTAAACAGAGTTTAAGTGGGTCATGCGAATCTAAACGTCAGCCCTTAGGGCGGGTATATCAAACGTTGTCGTGGTCGTTACAAATACGTCACTACGGAAATATATGTTGGCAGAAACACATTAGCATAACGGCGCTCGTAAAGTTTCGTAAACACTCTTTGCCCTCTTATATATATATATATATATATATATATATATATATATATTTGCTGCGGCAAACCGCTCGATGCTTACCGGCCATTATGCGAGTGCTTCCGTATGTGCTTCACCCGCTGATCAAATCATTCGTTTTTAGCCGCGCGACTAGATGCGACGCATCAAACTGATTACCGAACTATACGCATCATTCTGGTATGTCTGCCCTTGAGTTCACATCCCTGCATTCGCCGGGCAAACAAGACTACTCAGAGCTCCGTACATACACGTCCACACCTTTTGGCACTAAAGTGCTATAGAATGTATGTAATAGCTAACGGTCGTTCCTTCGAAGCAGCATTGGGTGACATAATAGATAGTTTCATGTTACTCTAAGAGTTACACGAGTGACTCGTTTGACCAAAAAATCACATTTTGCCGTTTGGCATAACTTCAGTGCACCGAGGTTATCACTGAATAGTTCCAAATAATGTATTATGTCTTTGAGTAGATCCTTAGCCTTAACGATTGTTTATATCTCACAATGATCTTACGCCTTATAGTTATTGTTCTGCAATATCGGTCACTACTGGACAGGCAACTTGTGTAGGGAAGTTAACGCGTGCATACATGCGTATATGCGCCCGCAAGCGTGCACAGTATCTGGATAAACAATAAAAGCGATACGGTATAAGTATGCGTTCATGTTGGTACTACTGACATTAATGTGCACAAAAGTCGGTGCTGTTATCGTCATCTGGGTGAAGGCAAAACAAATAAGATTAATCGTAGCGTATCCGGCTTGCTGCTCCTATTGCCCTCAATGGCCTTAGGCTGCGGTTTTTTTTGCAGCTGAAGCCTGTTGAGCAAGCAGAGCATTGCCGATGATGATGATGATGATGATGAAAACGTCAACCTACGGAAGCTGCAATATGTGAATCAGAGACGCGTTAAATGCGAGAAAAACGGACCTACCGGCAACGGGCGCGGCGTAGCGTCATCTTGTAGACGGTGGCTGCTTCAAGGACAGGGACTCTGATACTATATCACTTGTGCAAGCAAGGCGCTGCACAACAGAATGACGGGGCAAAATCCTCTGCCCACACATGTCCTTACTCACACACCCAAAGATCCGAGACGACAAGGAGACCGCTGCTGCCGCCGCAAGTGCCTTTTTCCTTTCCTCCTTCTCCTCATCAACAAGCATGGCTAGAGAAAGGCGTCGGCCACCTCCGCCATTACTTGCGGCATCCTTTTAGCGACCCTATGGGGACCGAAGTTAGCCGACGGAGAAGTGCCCTACTTCGACGTCCTGGGGGGGGGGGGGTGTCAGCGATGGGGGAGTCGGCGTCGACAGCAGTGACGACGACAACGGCGCTACACAACGAAGCAAAAGTCCTTCCCCTTTGCCTCTTCTACACCCTGTACCCTATGTGTGACCGCTCCCTTCATCGACGCTTCGCTTCTATTCTTTATTCGCCGTGTATGTGCTGTAGGAGAAGGGGCGGGGGGGGGGGGGGGAGGGGGCGGAGGGCATTGTCGATGGCGTGATGTATGCAAAGTATTGTTTGCCCACTCAGCCCTCGCCTTCCTCTCTGGACGACCCGATGCGTCTCGGCGAGGCCGGACGAACCGCTGTTCCTTCGTTCGTTTGGCCTAGGCCGTGCGGGCCTAGGCCCTGGCTGGCACCCCGCTGACACCCACCCAGGGCGGAGAGCAACTCCCACCTATTAGCACCGGTGGGTGACCTCTCTCGGCTGTATGCATGCATGTTACCCCTGCCGGCTGGCCCCTAGTCTGCTGGCGCCTGCACGGCTCCCTAACGACGACAACCATCATTGGTGCTGATGGTTGACCGGACAGACGGCCCGACGGACGGGCCCCATGCAACTCGTAGCCACACCCTGACATTCGTCGTCGTCGTCGTCATTCGTCGTCGTCTCGCCTGTTTCTACTACCACCACCACCAGGACTTCAGCTACCGCCAGGAACTCTGGTGCCACCAGGACCTCAGCTACCACCAGAACGCCAGCCATCGCCTTCGCCATCGCCACCACCACATTCTCGTGCCGTCGCAACCACGAGCGCCGCTCCGCCGCACCGCGACCGTTGGCAGGCTTCAGTCCTCGACTGCTGTCTGGCCATATTTACTTTGGGCATTAGCGTGCGCGTTGGTGAAATCAACGTTGTTGTCGCCCCGTCATCGTCGTTATTGGAAAGACAGCGTGCAGCTCGCTCGTCGCAGGAAGAAGAGTGTGTATGTAGCAAAAGAGGGAGGGATAGGAAACATTGGGCAGAAGAGGAAAAGGAGAGGAGAAAGAAGAAGAAAGGTCGCTAGTTTCCGTCTGACGTACGCGTCTTGAGGTTCGGCTCCCCAGGGCTTCGCTCTCTCTCGGCGGAGTGGCCTTCAGCAACCTTCGACGTGTCGTCGTCGCTACACTGTAGCGCATACTAGCAGCAAATAGCAAATTTAACACACGATCGAGCGCTGATTGAAATTGTGTTTTTCTGCTTGACGAATTATATATATATGTATATATATATATATATATATATATATATATATATATATATATATATATATATATATGTATACATACATACATATACAGGAGACAATTGTAGCTCCATCAGTACTCTTAATAAATAATAATAATGATTTAAGAAAAAAAATATATATATATATCTATAAATATTATAATCAGTTGCAACGTGTCTAACGTTTCAATTTTATCAACATAAAAGCTCATGCGCTTTAAGTAAACATGTGTACTGAGTAGCCTATTATGGCTTTCGCAAACCTACGATTAATATGTAGCTCCTCCTAGAAAACTACTTTTGAGATGTTACTGCTAAATATCATCCATATCGGCTCCGTTCGTGCCATGCGTGTCTGTATGACATGACATTTGTGATTCTACTGCCATTGCTGCAGTTCGTTTGGAAGAAGTTGCACACAACTATCTGCCTATTCCCTATGAGTGCACCTGCCATTTGCATAGAAGATCCCATGTAGGAGCACAATTGATGTGCTAGTTATTGGCGCTCTATTTTGCGTTGTAATCAGCACTGGGCTAGAGGGCTTTGCCATCTCACTAATCATGTCACCTCCAGAAAACTTGACTGAAATCATGTCCACCTTCACAAAACTTGACTTCAAACATCACAGAAAGGTGCAATAGGAATTAATGGCAAATACAGCAAGCGCTTTATGTGACACATCGGATTTTCCAGAGCACATATACATGTGATACCAAACATTAGAATACATTTAAAAAATCGTGTTGAAAGTTCCCTATTATATACAAATTTTTCATTGCGTATAGTACCACGCAAAGTATCGATATAAACAAAGCAAAAATAAACATATAATAACGCAATACAATTATATCAACGAACTACAAAAAGTTTGTACTGCAAATAATTAAAAACTTACAACATGATACTAGGAACGTTAGTGATAACGTCTTCGGTCGGCTGAAAATGAGCTCCAGAATGTATCTGATCGATGTTGTTAAATTAGAAGCACGCCCTAGTGACGGAATTGCATATTTTGCCAGCTGAGGCCAGACGGAAAATCTGTCAACCCTTGGGCTCGTGTTCATCTCTTCGTTTGGTATGTTACGGTGTCATGTACGCTAGCCAGAAGCTACGTTCAAAAAACGAGCCGTGAGAGCGGTGCGGGTGCCCGACTCGCCAAAGACCGAAAATTGATGAAATTCCAGAAATTAGCGTCGTAATTTACAGTTCAGCCGATTCTCATAGAGACTTTTGGCCCAATCGGACCGGAATCTATAAAATTTGTTAAGGAACTGGGCCGGAAAGTCATTGCTGCAACTTAGGACCCCCTCGCTAGCGAATACCAGTTGCAGCGTATATTGTTCGAGGTTCAGCGCCGCAATTCTGCGGCTGTGAAAGGGTCCCTTCCGTCAGCCGTAGGGCTTCCGGTAGATTGTGTTTTCCCCGTAATTGTTTGCTAATGACAATAAAAATCAAATGTTTTGGTAATGTGAACTGCTTTTCAGGCAACCCATATTAAAACGCGACATATTACGATGTATGAGGTACGATTTTTATTTCTAAAAAGGGTATTTGCGCTTTCAAATACATGCAGAATTACGGTGGTTCACGTGCTGGAAAGTGGCCCACTGCTGACAGAGATGCTGCAAAAACGACGGAATCTAAAGAAAACGGGCACCTTTGACGTTTATATGCAAAACTGGCAAACCAATGTTTGCAAGGTAGACATAGGAATTCATGGGACACCAGCAATGAGAAGCACTGGGTGGAGGGCTAGCAGGGTGAAAAATTGGCATTTAACAAGGGCCTTTGCAGCCCACGGATTTCATAACATTCTATGCAACGTGGAGGGCTTCCATGAACTGCAAGACGAATGTCGATGCAAAAAATGCTAAAATAAGTGTGATAAATACCACGCCGCGGTTTGTCCGGCGGTTCGGTCCATAGCAAAACTGGCAGCACGCTAGATCGATTGTTATGTCGAAATACTGTGATCTAACATAAACACACTTACCCAGCCCGGGCATGAATACATAAATAACATTACGATGTGTCGTTCGCTGTTGGTGGAAGACAGTTGCTGATATGTGATCGTCCAGGTGTGCGCGCAATGAAATATTGATATGCCTGACCTTAGTGAGGGTATACGTGTAAGCCGGGTTTGAATGACCAAAATATAGGACCCGCATTGGTGTATGAACAACTTAAGACTCAGATTCCAGGTGAGCTAGAATAATTCCTTATGCGTGGCTAACGAGCATGATGATAATGCATTTTGACCCTAACTTAATAAGCACTTAATTGGTGTATCCTCGTTATAGAGCAGTATAGTATCTGGACGAGCTAGCAGCATCACTTGACGAAGCTCCTACACTGGATAGAGTGCTTGTAGCAGACGAGTTTAATGCAGCTTAGAAAGCGCCTTTATTTGCCGAATAAAGGGTGGAAAAGGAGACTGGGTAGGCAATGACGCCCACGAAGCCGCCATGTTAAAGGTTGCTTCAAAGGTGTGGAGCACTTCCCGTACAGATAGAAGAGGCTTACTGTTGATGGGCTGGATGACGTCAAAAACATGTTTGAGTCTTAATGATGGGGTAGATGCGGTGTTTTACAGAGCACGACAGGAGTCAAACGTACTCACTGCGGTGGAGAATTAGAGTGACTAACACTGTTTCAGTATTTAATTATAAGCAGCACCAGACAAAAGCCTCCCTTGCCATGGCAGCGGTTCACAATTAAGAATAGTGAGATTATTAAAGAAGCAATACGGAATGTCTCGGGATAGACGGGCTCCCAAGCGACGCAATAGTGTTAGAGGCCTCTGAGAGAGGCCCGTTCAAAGGCCTGCAGACCCATAAAACCCCTCAAAGAAGGAAGTCAGTGCAGGGAAACACTAATGGAATAGTATTACTGAGGATGCCCGAACAAGATGGTTCGAAGAAAGCTGCAAAAAACGTTCAAAAAACATTCAGAAAAATCCTGAGAGGGCGGGCTTACTGCCCCAGCAGCCCATTGTATAAGTACTCCAAAATAAACTCTGAGAATCAAACAAGATAAGCCACCAGGGCCTGACGGAATTTCTCTAATGGCTGTGAAAGCTCTGTTTAAGGACCTCCCTGAGACTGTGGAAAATGTGACGAGTAAGCTTATCGGAGAAGGAAGAATGCTCACATTATGGAAAACAGCGAAGACAGTCCTTGCACCTAAAGCAAGTGGCGGTTATAGGTCTGTATACCTGACTAGCTCGTTAGCAAAGGGCGTGGAGACCAATATAGCAGAGGGGCTCTGAAACTTCGCCGAAAAAAGCGGCCTAATGTCCGATGCTCCATACGGGTTCTGCAAAAGAGATCGGTGGCTTTCAACAGAGTGGTGACCAAGGCGGAAACGTTGTACATCTTCATGCATAGTTAGACTCGCAATTTATACCTTGCTGTACTGCTAGACGGCAGAAACGTTTTTAACAGCCTACCATGGAATGTTATTATGGACACACTGGTTATAAAGAAGATCCCGCAATACCTGGTAACTCTAACCTTACGTTACTTGAAAAATCCTGTCATCATCTGTGAGGGCAAGGCAATGCCTATGACAGCGGGTGTCGCACAAGGTTCCATCCTAGGGCCACTACTTTGGAACATAGCGTACGAGGATGTGCTTAGTCTACGTAACCTTCCTGTAAGAGTAGAGCTTTTAGCATACGCAAACGACTTGGCTGTGACGGCGCAGGCGAAGACGACTACAGAGATCGAATTATATGCTAATAAGGCCCTGAAAGCTGTAGGGAAATGAAGGGGCTTGGATCTTGCAGTAGAGAAGAATAAAGATATTCTGCTGATAGGAAAAAAGAAAGTGCGACTTATCAACCTTGTCCTGGATGACGTCTAGATAATGATGGTTAGTGTAGCCAGGTATTTAGGGAAACACCTGGACAGAAAAGTGAGGGGTATGTATCATGTTAGAAACGCCCCGAGGAAAGCGGAGAAGGTGGCAAACACAATAGCCTCTAATATGCACGGACCAAATAGAGCAAGGCGTAGGAGGCTTATCATATTGGCCGTCAAATCTATAGAGTTTTTCGAAGCACTGGTGTGCTTCAGAGCCTTCAGCATAAAGGCTAGAATAAAAGTGCTGGACTAATTGAGATAAGGCGGAAAGCTATGCTCTACGGACCTTCCGACATGTCCGATTAGGGGAGTTCACATTTTGTGCAATTCATCTGCGAAGGCACCTTTAATTGAGACGTAAGAGCTGCAGTGGCACGAAAAATACTGGTTAGAAAGGGGCACCTGGGGCGATTCAGGAGAGAGATTTGCGACAGTAGAGGGTAGAGGGATCCAGCCAGATTTTATTAAATAACTGAGATGCTTTCGGCCAATTAATCCGAAGGACACTTACCGCTCCTCCTGTCGGTCGTAGTATTATTAACAGGAGAGTCGGGCTGACAGAGAGTAAAGCTTAAGCAAGAGGTGCGTTTGGCGTGTATGGACTCGGCGGAATAATGTCCAGGTGTCGGAGGTAGGTTCCAGTGTATTTACTAGCCCTACTGTTAGTGCCTAAAGCATAAACATCATCCTTTATTAAAAAAAATATGTGTGTATATATATATATATATATATATATATATATATATATATTGTACACACGCATACACAAGGTTTTGTACATTAAATACTCGTTAATGGACACTATAAAGTCGCATGCTGAAACAACGCTTTCTGGCTATTATAGTATAAAATATTTACACGGAAAACGACGTCTTTTTGTAGGTATGCTACGCCGCGAACATAGACTAGAGCTAGCGTCTGCGTAGTCAGTGCAGCTTTTCCCGCACCACATTCAGCACCGTTGCCGCCACCACCCGCCCAGGTGGGGCCTTTCTTCGCCATACTAAGCTGAAATGGGCCAAAGAACGCGAGAGCCCAGAAGCGAGCGCAGGTGGCGCTAAGGAGAAACGGATCGTCGGCAAGCGGCAGACGTATCAATTCATGACTAGGAGGCCAAAAATGGTGATTGACACGTATAGCCGATATCCCAAACGAATAGACGGACGGATACACGCACAGACACACACCTACTTACTCATATACATACACACATAGGCAGACAGATAGACACCGAGAGAAAGAGACAACGCTCCATCGACCACCTGTAGCGTCGGCCACCACCGGATGTACGCCTGCTTCTAAGCGGCCCCAAGAGCCCATCGTCTTACGCGCGTTCGCTGGCGGTCTGGGCTTGAGAAGAAAAGGGCAGCTAAAAAAGGGCTAACCCCTGCCCAAGAACTTGGCTTGTTCGTTGGCTCGACGGCTCCGCTTTAACTTTTTTTCCACCACATCGATAAATGCAATTGATAGGATCGTTTATTAACCGCGTGTGAGCGCGTTCAACCAGGGCGAAGGTATCGTGACCTTAGTCGTAGTAATAGTAGTAGTAGCAGCAGCAGTATTAATAACAGTAGTCGAGCCCGGTGGTGGCGCCTTGCGATCGGAGGAGACACGTAGGTGCGCGGGTTCGAATCCCACCGTTGCACATTTGTATCCGTGTAGGGTCCGTCTATGAAGCAATGCGAAAAGCAGTACCGTGGACGTTAAACGTTGGTTGAGGGTCAGCCCAAAAATTGACTTTAGTATTAATAAGAGTGGGCATCGCTGCTGTCGCTCCTTACCATTTCACAGTACGACCTTAAAGATACGATAAAAAGAAGGTGTACGCGCACTTTGACATGGTCCTTGATCATAATCCTGTCAGTAGCAGCTAATAGCAATACGAGTAAATGTTATAGTTTAGTACAAGCACTAAACGTAGATTTGTTGGTGGTGCTCTTTTTTGTAGTTGTCTTTAAAATAGCAGTTAGGTCAGTATCAGTTCAGAGACATACGGCCACCGTATCGACAGTGAAAGACAGAGGGAGGGAGGGAGAGAAAGAGTGTGTGAGAGAGAGAGGGGGGCGCCATAGCTGATCGTAGCGCCGTAGCGCTGGTTGATGGCGCTAGGACGATTAGTTGATGACGCTATCATCATCATCACGATCATCGACATCACCGACATGTACATGCGATGTACATGAGCGAATACGACGAGCTAAGAATGTACCTGTCATGCGGCCTGCTGAAGACGAACGACAGGCAGAACACAACCAAAGGAGAGACGGAGAGAGCCCCCATCACCATAAGGTGGAGGCGGCGATACTTTTCCATCTCATCCGAACGATCTGTTCGATCACGAGGCAACACAACACAACCCGCAGCAGCAGCTGCAGAAGATAACGTCGCCGTCACTATTGCTGCTGCTGCAGCCACAGTATGGAGAGACGACGAAGGCAAGAGATCGCGCGCGCTTGCACGTGTAGGCACGTCTACATACGTATGTACGGCGGGTGGCCGCATGTCGTCGTCGCCGTCGCCGCCGACACTGCCGCGTATGGCTAATACGATGAATGATTAACACTCACTGATTATTCTTTGTCTCTCGTGTCTCGTGCGTTGACGCTTATGCATGGCCCGTCGGTGGTTGGTTGGTTGGCCGGTTGGTCGACAGGCGAGGAAAATATTCATCACAACCGAATGAATCGCCGCTCGTTGCCGCTGCCGCCGCCGCCACTGCTGCAGCCATCGCCGCCGGAGAACTCGAGGCCTCGACGAATAACGTAGCACTGCTCTACGTGCCCATATCATCTGGCCGGCCGCTTAGCTGGCGCTCAGCAGGCGCGGGCACGGGAATAAATGGAGGGATTACATAGAAGATGTATGGAGGAGCCAGTTAAGGCAAGAAGAAGGGCTCGGTCTAGCTAGAGCGCAGAGCCAGCGCCCCAACTGCAGATGGACGTCGTGTTGGTTGCGGCGGCGGCGGCGGCCCCGGCAGCAGCAGCACGAGCGACCTAAGCGCTTGACGATGGGGTGCACAGGTCGAGCGATGGGTATGTAGGTAGGTCGGTACGTTGGTTGGTCGGTCGGTCGGTCTCTCGGTCGTCCCTTTCTTATCTCCTGCCGTCTTGTCCTTTCTGGCTGGGGCACCTTGCGGCGGAGGCTCACAGGGCTGCTCACATTTTTAGACGTTTTATCATTGCTTTCCTGCACGACTCGCAGCGTGCGGCAGGTACTGTGCTGCACCCCCCGCCCCCCCCGCAATGGCGACGACGGACGATAAAGACACGACGGACGGCGAAGACTGTGCCCCGACGAGGACTATTACGACTACGACGACGACTACTTCTACTACCGCCACCTTTACCACTACCAATACTACTACTACTACAACTATTACTACCACTACTACTACCACTACTACAACTATTACTACCACTACTACTGCCAGCTACCACCCCTCAGGCTGATATCCTGCGGTGTAATTTTAATGCAGCCTGCCAGCCTGTTGGTCCGTGGATCTATCGGTCGAAGCGCAAGCGTTGTTTCCCGCCCGTCTACATCTAGCAGGCCTTGGCAATCGTGCGGCAGGCCTGCGACTGATCCAACGACTTGCGCTTGCTTGCTTGCCTTGTAAATCGGGAAATCAAAGGAACTGTCAGCACAATGCAACAGGGACAGAGCAGAAGGGATAGGATATCCCCTCTCTGTCCCTGTTGTTCCTGGGAAACGCGGGGTGAAAGCGCGCCAGAGAGAGAGAGAGAGAGAGGGACCCAAGCCTCCCCTCGGCTAGACGACTCGGTTTGATGTGGATCCAGGAGCCAGGAGCATCTTGTCGACGTCGTCGTTCCTGCCGATGTCTAAACCCGTCTTATTCCCTTCGCTTTTTCTACGTCTCTCGTCCTCTCGTTTTGCCTTTCACTTCTAAATTCCCAGCCCGCGCGTTGCCCTGCAGCTCTGCTATTCCCCGCCTGGCACTTTCTGTGGCTTAGTTGCTTGCTGTCTGATCTGCTTGTCTGATCGGGCTTTCTCGATAATGCCGCCCGTCTCACACACACACCCACACCGTGTGAGACGGATGGTTGGATGGCTGGCTCTGCCTGCTTTTGGATCATCCAAACGAACTCCGGATAGCCGGAGTGTCAATCGCATTTCGAAGGGTTGATCTAACTAGTGGTGGTTATCATCGCAAAGTGTCCAGAGGTGGATTTCCAAGTGATCGTAACAGCGCGCGGTGACCTGCCGCAATATATTAGACTATATATGCCTAGGCTCAATAGAACCAGCCCGCGAAGAGCCATTAGGGAGAGACAGAGAGGCAAAAAGTATGGAACGAAGCAGGACAACAGGGAGAAAACAACGGGCGAGTATACTGACGGGAGCGCTCTGTGAGAACGCAAATGCAAGGTTTGCCGCTAGGATTGCTACTGCTCCGGCCGCCGTTGCAGCAGCAGCAGGGAGTGCCGGTCGCCGTTGCCGGTAATCCCAACCGTGCAGCGCGAATCTATGTGTTCTTTTTACTACCCACGCCCGTCGTTGCCGCCGTCCTGCCCGCCTGTCTTTCCTTTACTATCGAGGCCGTCCGCCAATGGATTCAACAGCAGCATCTACCCCGGGCTCCAGTCCGCCTCTACCTACCCCTTACACGCGGTCCCAAAGCCAGTAAACTAAGGGACACTCTCTGCGGCTGCTGCCCGCGAGATCTGGCGAGAGACGGCGACGAGCCAACTCTTCACTGCCTTAGGCTGCTTCTTCTGTTGCCTGCTACGGCTACTGCTGCTGCTGCTGGTGCTGTCATTTAGCCGACTAATTGGGCAGAGATGCGCTGTCCCGTCCCGTCTTTGCTCGAGCCGCCTGTCTGTCCGCCGGTTCATCGGTACGTCCCTCGTCCATCGCTGCAGGCCACAAGGCCCAAGACACACGAACAGGCAGGCTCCGGCAGGACGGCCAACTGCAGTCGGATGGTTGATACCACTCACTGTGTCGAGCGCGGCAAGTTCTGCGTGGTCGACACGTCACCGACAGCATTCAGCAGCACGAAGAAGGATGGGCATCGGCCTACCTACGGCCCCGGCCATGTACGAGCCACAGTTCGTCCGACTGTGATGACTGGCCACCCGGTCAGTGTGCACTAGTGCATCAAGTGCAACGCGTACGCTACTGCCACTATTTTTTTCTCCTTTTTTTCCCTCTTTTTCTCTCGTTCTCGTTCTGCCTCCCTCCTTTCCTCTGCTTCCTCACCGCGCTCCGCTCATGACGGCGTATCAATGCAATCGCATGGCCGACGAGATGACGTTACAGCACGGGCGTCTGCCACCCAGCCACCACTGTGCGCCTCTGGCGGCTATGTCGCCGATACCTGACGCATGCACCTGCAGAGCCGACTAGTGTGGCCGGCATCGGCTCTGACCACAGTTCAGAGGAGAATGTTGGCGGGCGTCGCCCACGAGGGATTTGCTGCTGCTGCTAGTGAGTTGAGTGAGCCCGATGTCGTTGTCTGCGTCGCCTTTTATGAGAGTAGATGAGTCGACAAGTCTGTGCTGGCAGCAACAGCAAAGGAACAGCAGCGCAGCGTGGTCGGCCTAGTGCCACGGGGCGGCGCTGGGCTGTGTGGAGACTGGCGGCGTATATCTGTGACGGGCAGGCGGTTTCTTGCGCCACTGCGCCAAAATCACTACTACTACTACTACTACAATTGCCATCAAGATCACCACCACTACTACTATAACTACTACTACTTCTACTACTATTACTACGACGACAACGACGACTAGCTTGTGGCTGCACAGCCTCCACTGCCGACGACTAGCTTGTGACTGCACAGCAGTTCAGCCCAAAGTCTTTTCCCGAAATGCTCGTCCCCTTCTGCCTCCCCCACCAACCACACTGTCTCGTCACGGAGAAGATTGCTGTCTTCTTTGCTTTTGCTTCTTGTTCATCCTAACTGATCTTAGTCGTCCCGCAAGCCGCCCGTTTGCCGATCCGCTCGCCTGCCCCCGCACCTCATCCCCTCGCCCGCCTCGGTCCCCTCGGTTTGTTGGCTTCGATGGTTGGACGGTGTTGGACGGCAGATGGCGATTGTGTTCCTCGTTCAATTGGGTTCGTTCCCTGCTGTCTTCCGGGCCAACAACAAGCCACAATTCAGTGGCCGTTGCCCACCGTCAACCGCCGATCAAATCAACCCGTCGTCTGCCACGTTGTCGGTCGGGCGCCGACAAACGCGAGCCGCTAACACTTCATTCCCTTTCTGTTCTTTTCATTGCTGTGTCGCCATCTTTCTCTGGCGGCATGGACGTCATTGTGCTTACTTGCTTGCTTGTCCTCGACGGGCTGCTTGAATATATTACATTGCTGTCGTTGCTGCTGTTGTTGTTGTTGTTTTTGTTGTATTTTTCATTTGCCTATCATTGCTAGCGAAGCGGCCGAATACGCTTGAACTTTGAAAAATCAGGCTCAGGCAATGACGACACACACACTCAAGAGCCGACAGCTATACCGATAGTGTCCTCGCATGAACGAAAGTAAGACATTTGCAGACACCAAGCGCGATTGTTGTTCTACGATGGCTAGCCGGGGATACGCGCGCAGAGTCGTGATCAAGTCGCACTGCTACAAAGCTGCTGTATGTTTTATTTGATGCCGCAAATGTCGCCGGACGGAAATTTCGAGTCGACAGACAGACAGACACAGATAAATTCCACAGAGTCTAAGAGTTGCAGCCTGTGTACTTCCTCGTTCGATTGGGTGTCTTTCCCATTGCTGTCTGTATTCGGGCTGACCCTCAGCCAAGATTTAACGTCCACGGAACTGTTTTTCACATTTCACATTGTTGTCTGCCGGCCAAACAAGTCACAGTACCTGTCGCCGTTGTCCGTCGTCACCGATTGACCCGTCGTCTTCGGCTGCATCGGGTGGCGCCGATGTTCATTCCCTTTCCTCTATGTACACTATTATTTTCATTACCGTGCTGCCATCTTTGTCTGGAATGGGCGTCACCTTTGTGTGCTACACATGGGCGGAAAGTAGGGCAGTGTGCCTGCCCGCCCGCTCTAAACGGGCTGCTTGAATACATTATACATTGTACAATGTTGTTGTATTTTTCATTTGCCTATCATCGCTGGTAAATCGGCCAAATGGCCTGCCGATTACGCCTTTTCACTCGTAGCGAGAAGCCCTCAGAAATGATATCGGTGATGAACTGTCGTTATATTAGGTGCGACGGGCTGACGACAGCAAGAAAGGAACTATAAAATAATGAGGATACACATTCACACCTCACAACTGTATTGCTCTAAGACATATTAAATAATAATAATAATAATAATAATAATAATAATAATAATAATAATAATAATAATAATAATAATAATAATAATAATACCAAGCACGCTCGAGCCCAGATTAGGACTTCATGACGACAAAAGACCAGACGGTGTAACAATCCCGCTATGGGCTAACGGCAGATGCTTGGTATGGGATGCTACAGTGTCCTGTACAGTGGCTCCCTCGTATATACGCCACAGTTCACTAGAAGCGGGATGGGTTGCCGAGCGCGCAGATAATGGGAAAAAAACGCAAGTACCAAGAACTGGAGACAAGTTATATCGTAGTGCCAATATCGATGGAAACAATGGGCCCGGTAAGCAAGGGAACCAAGAGATTCATCAGTGAGCTGGGCCAACGGATTACAGATCTCACAGGGAATCGGCGCGAAGGCGAGTTTCTACGGCAACTGCTGTCGCTTGCTGTGTGGCCGAGGAAACGCCGGCTGTATTGTCGGTTCCATGGAATAATATTTAGGAGTTAGAAGAAGACAAGGAGTACACGTTCACACCTCACAATTGTAACATTTAAACAATATTAATAAATAATAATAATAATAAAAAAAAATAATAATAATAATAATAATAATAATAATAATAATAATAATAATAATAATAATAATAATAATAATAATAATAATAATAATAATAATAATAATAATAATAATAATCATAATAATGGATGAATATTAGTTTTGCTGACACCAAGCGCAGTTCGATTGCTATCATACACGCCAGCCAGGCACGCGCAGAGTTGTTATCAATATATGTCTCCGTATAGGGGGATAATGTAGGTGTATATTAAATCATTTGTAATAGTTTAGACTAAAAGGAGCAATCATTCTACTTGTTCGTCACGTAACCCTTTTTCGTTTCAAGTTCACGGTCGAACACATAGAGATAATGGAAGTCTGCAATGGTCTGTAAATTTCTGTCACCTATAAGCACAAATGGATACAATGTCATTCAGAAATCGAGATAGACTTGCACGCCCATGACAGCCTAAAATGAAAAAAATCAAACTATTTATACGAGGTCATGAATATACACATGTTTCCCAATGGGCCTCTACAGTGTGCGCGTGCCCCTCCCCCCTCCCCGGTTTTATACATTTAGTAATTACTTCAGAAAGCTGGACAAGATATTTTCCGGAGATTGCAATGTATGACTTTCCACGCTAACTACTTTACCAATTTGCTGCAGGGTTTGAAACTTTCCGCGTTCTTCGGAAATATGACATTTTTATGTGGGCCTTTTTTAACAAGAAATCTTAGTGACAGCGTGAAATGACCAAGCACACAGCCCAAGTGCGCCATCGAAGAGCCACTTGATACACTCCTAAAGGAAGCCAGTGAAGAATTGTGCACTAGCTAACCAGGCCACACCCCCATATGTTTATACGAGGCTAGCAGCAACTCACGATGCAGAAACTATTCACGCATATCGCTCCGCCGCACTAGTGAGATGAGCGCTCACACGAAGTACAAACTAGTAGTGCCAAATATTCTTAGTTGTGGTAAACAGATCTAGGTGATCTTTGACATCTATACATATATATATATATATATATAATATATATATATATATATATATATATATACAATGTCCCAAAACATTGCGTATATATAATGCTCAGAGAATACCTTCATTCTCCCAATGTCGCTGTTTTGTCTATTCCTCTCTCTTTCCATATACTTTCCTATTTCCTGAATGCATGCCCTCCAATAGAGAAATGAGCCTCGAGTGCACTGTTATACGCGTATGGGCCGAGAGCCAGACTGCGTCAAGGACTCCTGCCGCAGCAACAGCAAAATCAGCAGCAACAACCGCGTGGTAGGAGTGGTGCAGAAGCCGCAAAGCCTTGGCAAACGCTATCACCTAATCCCGTTAATCAGCAATCGATTGGCCGATTGGCCACGAAGAGCCAGCTTTTCTCGCCGACAAACAAAATCGATGAACGAATTCTGCCTATTTTTCTGGCCCACTCGATACCTCATGGTGTCTATATTCTCTCCATTCTGTTTCGATTCATGTCTGCCTCGTTTTTCTGTCTGCCCATCTCTCGATGCTTTGCGTACGGTGTGGAGTACGATTCCGAAACGTATACGCGGAATACGAATTGGTCCATCGAAGGCAAGGCGCTTGGTTATCTCGGTTTGCTGCGGGCTCGACGAGAGAGGCGGAGCCTGGGGCACGTGTGAAAACGGTCCCAATCAGACGCCTGAGTAGTGCGGAAGGAATACACTCGCGCCACTCAGCGGCCCCAGCACATCGATCTCGCTGACTGGTCGTCGCCACATTCAGCTCATTCGGCGACAATTACTTATTGCTGATACAGCTTGTGCAGGAACTGCGGGCAGCATGCCTGCGAGTCACCAACCAACCAGCCAGCCAGACAGCCGGCTATCGGACGAGCAAGCGTCGTGTTCTTCGTCTTTCTCGTCACACAGGACCTCGACTTCTTCTTCTCGAGGGGGGTCCGCTAGTCTGCTCTCTGCTACCACTGCTGCTGTTGCTAGTAGTAGGATCTTCCTGTCTTCTAAATCAATTTGTTTGATCAGCCCCGTTTCGGTGGTGCAAGAAGAAGTGTCTATTGGCGCTTTTCCCTCGTCTTCTCCCCTCCCTTCTCTCCATCTCGCGTGTTCGTTCTTTCTCGATCTCTCTCTCTCGCTCTCTTTTTATCTCTAGCCGTCTTCTCATTCTGTGTCAATTTCTCCATTTTTCCCTCTCTAAACATCTATCGCCTCTTTTTTCGCCCCCAACCCCGCCATGTAGCTCATCTGCTCGTCTAGTTCTGTTGGAGATGGCGAGGCGCGCTATGTGTTCCCAAGTCAAGCTGTTTCAAGTTGGCAGGTCGACGACCACCTGAAAAAGTAAAATCTGTGCCGGAAGAAAAGGCACCGGCCGTCCTCTTCTTCTTCTGCGTTCTTCTTCGTTTTCGTTTGTTATTTTTTTTTTTCGTTGTCGCCCTGATCCGCCCTCCTCCGCGTTCACTGGTACCAGATGTCAGTCAATATGGCTGGCGGCCTACAGTCGCCCAGCCCACTGTCGCCGCTGTGTCGTTGTCGTCCGTGAGATTCGGCCGTGGTGGCAAAATCAAACTTGACTCGTCGTAGTAGTAGTCGGAGAGGCAGAGCCAGTGCGAAGTAGATTTCATCTCCGACGCCCGCGAGCTAGTTGCTGCTGCTCGAACGCCTCGCGAAGCTTCGAGGCGTAGAGTGGGTATGTACACTAACCTACGCATTTAGCTGGAGACTAGAGTGTGCAGCGCAGAGTACATAGCAGCAGAGACAGGCCTATGTAGAGTGCCGGTGGGAGCCGACGCATGGCCCACCACAGTCATACATCTACAACGTATTTGAGATATCGACTCGAAAATTGCCAAATTGACATACCGTGTCGTCGATGCTGCACTCGATTCTCTACTAAGGGCAGGCGGCCCTAGCTATCTCGACGAAGAACGTCAACCAACTTGCACACCTATCGTAGACTTGGTGTGTATAACTATCCCGTTCCCGGAACAGGTGGGTTTCGTTACAACGTATTGTCTAGACAGCGACTAACTGAGATTCTCTAAAGGAGTATCGCGTTCGACGGCACCGTCCTTGATGCCCCTGAGAAACGAACACCTTTGAAAGCAAGTCAATGCTTGTTAGTTGCACAGAATGTGAAAATGTATTAGTATGCTCTTAATGACATAGCAACCGCATACCAACGGAAAGTAGGTTTGTATTATGGTACCAATAACTACGTGTGAAGGCGTGTTTGATCCATCCCTCTTTCTCCGTTAGGGTCAGTAACAGCCTGTCGAGTTGCAAACCCTTCATATCGAACGTCCCGGCTTCCACAGATTTTAAATGACACACTGTATTTGCCGCGATCAAAAATGCCTGGAGAATGCCTCCTCCTGGTGCTCGCTATAAAAGTATGTTGACGATTTAAATTAAAATTCATTCAAATGTAGACCCCGGCGCGAAAGGGACAGTTTTTATATGACGTACTTGTAGATTTCCTAATCCCTGCTGCTACCCAGGCAGGTTATGCTGTTTCGCAGGCGGAAAGAAATAAGTGTCGGAAGTATGCATCTATTGGAGACTATGGATTTTCGACCTTTGGCCTTTGAGACCTTAGGGAGCCCAGGTAAAATTACAGAGAGAGTGATTACTAAGATATGCAAGTGTCTAAGATTGGCCACGGGGGACCTGCGCGCTGGTGAATTTTTCCGGCAAAGGCTGTCATTGAATATACAACGTGGTAACGCCACGGCGGTGCTTGGTACCTTGTCCAGGTGGTCGACACCGGGCCTGGACCTAGGGCTGGTGTAGTTTGTTGTCACGTTCGCCGGGGTACAATTGTTTACACCCCGTTATAAGTTAAATAAAATCCGAATATATATATATATATATATATTTTTTTTATTTGGTCCAGAGATGGTTGGTCCCTACATCGGACCCTTCGTAAATGTGCACACGCTCCCACCGTTGGTGATTAATTACAATAAATAAATGTTTAATAATATAATAAGAAAACAAATAGTAATAATATATATATATATATATATATATATATATATATATTTTTTTTGAGATTAGGAAGTCTACAAGTACGCCGCGATCAAAAATTGAATGTCTCCTCCTGGTGCTTGTTATTAAACGTATGTTGATGATTTAAATTCATTCAAATGTAAACCCTGGCACGAAAGGGACAGTTTTCATACGGCGTACTTGTAGATTTCCTAATCCGAAATATATATATATATAAACACATACAGGGTCATTCATAACAATATGTACTTATTTTAAGGTTTGATAGAACTCGGCAAGAAAATAATGTTTTCCAATGGAGGGAGGGGGAATTTTATAAAAGTAGTTATTTGGCTTTTTTTTTCTTCTACATAGTTGTGCGATATCTACGTTTGCGAGAGAACCAGTCAACGCATGAAGAAACCGATTAAACCGCCGCGTCCGGTTCTGCGCAACGGAAGTCACTCACTAGCTTGTGTTGCAAAAAGGTGGGCATTCAATTTGCTATTGCGTGAGAGCGGTCTTTTTTTCATTTATATTCATTCATTTATTAATCCCCTTTGTTAGGTATATAGTCAAATATTATACATAAAAACACGGCCACTGAAGCCAGCCTTACCAGTGATTCAACTCTGGGGCACTCCCCCGCATGATATCTCCCACAAGCTCTCCCACACCTGTTACAGATACATTCTTCTGTCGGCTCATGGTACCCTTGAGTTTTACAGAGAACATGGTGAAAGCCGTGCACTGCATAGCGTACTACTACACTTCGGTTAGTGCGATGCAGTCCCTTCCACGCATTGTTTGTCATTGCACCCGTACTAAAGAAGTCGGGGACCCACGTCTGACAATCTCTCCTCCCACTGACAGATAAAATCCCTGTAGGCCTGTGTTTCCGGCAACCGGAACTGGCGTTGCAGGTCCTCTATGAAGAGCGGGGTACCGGCGAGTAAATAGACCAGACGATTGCGGCACGACGTGTGGAGGCCGAGCACTCGCTTAAGAAAGGCGGGTTTCACTCGATCAAGCCTCACGAGCTGAGCCACGCTCAAGTTCTCCTAGATAAGCTGTATGCCGTAGGATGCCATGGGCTCGATTTTAAGGTTGAAAAGTCTTAGCGCCGTGTTGAGGGAGAGAAGCGTGGGTTTCTCAATTCCGACGCCTGCTACGAGGGCTTTCCTGACCCTCTCGGCGATGCGCTCCGTAAACGACGTACCGGAGCTCGGGAGAGAGAGACCAAGATACAAAAAATTGTTGATATACTCCAGTGGTGTGGAGTACAACCGTAGCTCATCGCTCGCCGCGAGTCGACCAGCTTTACGGTACTTCATGGCCTTGGTCTTGCCGATGTTGATCTCGAGGCCTACATCCGCCACGTACTGCTCGAGCCTCGCTAGGCTCTGCTGCAACTCGAATCGGCTTGTTCCATATATTGCGAGATCGTCTGCGTATAGCAGAATGTCTGGGCGGACGGACTATCGAGTGCCCACGATGCGTCGCGGAAGATCGTTGAGCAGGATGGAGAACAACAGCGGACTTAAGTTGTCGCCCTGCGCGACTCCTGTCGTTTGCACAAAGGGGTACAACTCAGCCAGCCCATCCTGTATGATGATCGGGTTTTCCTGCAGGATTGCCCCGATGAGGTGGAGGATGTTGGCAGGCACGCCCACTTCAGCCAACTTGAAGATAATCTTGTCTCTGGGAGCTCCATCAAAGGCCGAGCGGAAATTCCACAAAGACGGCGTACAGGAATTGCTTGGCGTGTTTAGACTGCATCACTCCCCGAACCCTGGCAAGCAGAATCTCACGCGCAGTCAGTGTGGACCTGCCTGCGCGGAAGCCGTGCTGCTCTTCCGGGATGGCGCCGAGAGCCTCGAGTGAGACAGGCTGGCGGTGAGGATGGCAGAGAGCAGCCTGTAGCTGCAGCTCTTTTTAGCGATCCCACGCCACGAGCTGGGCTCTCTGGGGTTGCCCTTTCTCTTCGGGTTGACTGCTAGATGAGCACTCTGCCAGTCGCTGGGGAGGCGACCTTCGCGCAGACTAGCGTTGAAAAGGGCGGTCCAGCAAGAAGCAAGTACCATGGCCTCCTTGAGGTGCTCATTACGGACTTGGTCGGAACCGGCGGCCTTGTTGAGACGGAAATGTTGCATGGCGCCAATCACCTCAGTGAGAGAAAACTCTGCGGAGAGTGAATCCCGTAGCAGCATTGTTGTCTCGTCCCAGGCCGCTTCGTACTGGAGGATGCCGCGCGGGATGGTGTCGGCACAAGAACGTCAATACCCTCAAACGCGGAGGGCGCGAGAAGGTCGAGTGCTCGAATCCCCTCGCAGTTCTATTGTGCAACTAGGAGTGGTTCCCTTTGCGGGTCCTCCCCTTGCTAATCTGGTTATTCGTTTTTTGCTACGCAAGCTAGTCAAGTGTCTTCTATTGTGCAGGATTTTCCGAACACACCGATATAATCTATACCCTCATGCGTTGGCTGGTTCTCCCGCAAACGTAGATTTCGCACAATTATGTAGGAGAAAAAAGGCATTATAACGACTTTTATATATTTCACTCTCTCTCCTACGCAAGACGTTTCCGCCTCCTCCTTCCATTGGAAAAAAATTGTTCTTGCCGAGTTTTTCGAAACCATGAAACAAGTACATATTGTTATGAATGACCTTATATATATATATAACGAGAAAGAGATTGTATTTTTTCTCTGTTTCTATTTCCGTTTCATCAGGTGACTCCTTTAAATGTATTTATATTAAAAAGATTTGGTAAAAGTTTTCAACTAGCAATAGACGCCCCTCGGTAAAACCTCATTGGGTACGTCACCGCCTCTGCGCAAAGATTTACCCTGTTTGGGTATATAGATATGAGCTGGAACCTAGAGAGAGGCACACATTGAATATTGTCGTTAACACAGGGGGCATGGACTACCTCAACGACGGCATTTGCAGTCTTGCCGGCAAATCGAGAAGACCAACCTCATAGATAATTGAATCTGCTAACACTGTAACGAGTGATAAGACGCAGACATGAACTTTTTTTGGTTATATGACTTACGTAACACCAGCTACGACTAGCGGAAGATAACAAATACTCTAGACTATGAAATTCAGAAGAGGAGGCTGCTAAAGACGTTATACGTTGAGGCGGCCAATCCTTGGAATTTGTCAACTCTTTCCGGTATCTGGGGGCTTCGGCTTCATTATACTTGGACGACCTTTACTGCTCACATCGTCGAGGCAGCGCGCACAGCCCTAATTTCTCTTATGGAGAGGTAGGCGATGTCCGGCGACTGTCCGTCCCGACGGCAGTGGCGCTTTTCTACCTCAAAATTGTTCCATCGCTGATGTATGGTCTTGACAGAGTATGGAAACACCTCACTCGGGCAAACTTTGGCTTGCTTGAAAGGTGTTTCACAATGTACATGAAGCGAGTACTTTGTCTGTCAATGCGGGCAAGGAGCCGCTTTATGTACCTAATGTCAGGCCGTGGACCGGTTGTTGAGATAATTCGATTAAGGTTGAAATACCATTCGAGAGCTTTTTCGCGGAATGGGAAAATAAAGTTGAACAAGTCCGACGAGAGGTCGGAGACCTAGATATTTTCAGGGCTTCTCACCTCTGGTCTGGTCTTACATGTGACAATCGCCACGTCTATACCAGATACAGAGTTCATGGCTATCATCACCTGGTTTGTTCGAATACCAGCTTTCATGAGGAGTACACCGAGTGCGTCTGTCAACTGTGCTCTTAGGTGTGTACGAAGTTTCATGCGTCTGTCTGCCTGGCCCTTGCGAAGAGATCACTGCACTGCCTCTCTCGAATAACATGCCGCGAGTAGCTGACTGTATAATCGTATAATCTGTATAATTGTTCATGTTATATGTATACTCAATATGAGTGAAAATAAATATGATGATAAAAACTACTCTGGGCTTCTTGGGGAGCCAATTTTTATCTAAGGAAAGCTGGCTTCGCTCTATCCATAATTGCAACTGTTTCTAGTACAGGCTGCCGCTATAAGCTCTTTTCTTGTGAAAAGTTTGTAATCTCAAGATGAGAAAAGTACCCTGAAATAGCAAAAACTTTCTACAAAATGCACTTGCTTACCGTGTAATCGCAGTTCATCTGAGCGAGCTCACCGGAATTTTACAGCCTTTGTTTTTGGCACGCCAAAAAAATCATCAAGTGTAGCCTGCAGATCTGTGCGAATTCTGCTGAATATTTCTAGGTCATTTGCATAGAGCAGGATCATGACTGTTATATGCCGCTCTTTCATGATGTTAACTTTATGAATACCAATGGTCTAACACTGGCACCTCAAAATGCATGGACAGTTGCAAAAGGCGTTTCCTATCCAATTTCTCTAGCCGGCTTACCTCAGCGTAAAGCAATCTCTATCGTACCGACGCAGAATGCATTTGGTAGTGGTTTTGGAGGTGAATCTAAAAGAATGCTCATTATTTCAGCTTTAGCCACATCAAAGGAGTTATGTCGCTGTATATCAAGATTCATTCAAGCAAACAGCGAAATAACTATGTTGTTATCCAACAGGGAAATAACCACCATGTGTTTATACAGCAACAAAATAACATGTTGTTATCCACCTGCTAAATTAACCATGTTATAATATATGCCTTACGCCGCGTGTAGTTTACAGTGCTAATCGATTTAATAGATAGCCTGATAATTACGTGAGTGTGTTTTTTAAATTTCGCTAGTAGAACACAAGGGACCGACCCGCCCATATATCGCACGGTCCGGCGGGGCTAAAATTGCAGCAGTGTCGGTTGCTGAGCAGCCCGTTCCTTCTGTAGAACCAACACGCTGCGGTTGGTATCGACATAGTACGGGTGGATGCTCCTATCGGTGCCCACCTACAAACCATATATATGAAGTAGCTCTAACAGGACGAAAGTCCGTCGACCCGGCAAGGTTTGCACCAAATCGGTAATTGAAATACTAATCCCCAAGAACCAGTATCCTCTGTTCAACGGCAACGAAGCTCGTAGCGGTGCTAACCTTTTCTAATAATTAGCCAGTACTGTCGCCGCTTTCCGACCCGTTTGCATTGCAACAGGTTCAAGTACTAGAAGCTTTCAATCTCTTTATTTTATCACATCGATAGCAAGGTGCTGGATACTAGGTGCTCATTCGCCTGATGTTAATAGACTAGGCACCCTCGTCTGTAAGTCGTTCTCATGCGTGTCGTCTAGTGAACTGGTAGACTCTCATGCTCCACACTCGATAAGTTGCGAAAGAAGTCCTGGCAGGCTCACAAGGCACACAAGAGCTTAATGGGATAGTGAGAAAGGCATTATTGAGAAGAGCAGGAATAACATCCACAATCGAGTCCAAAGGTCTGAGTGGAGGCAACGATTCACGACCTGATGGGGTCACCATATCTATCTGGTCCAACAGCAAAAGCCCTATCTAGGATATAAATGTCTCATACATGGCAACGTTATCATACCCTCTTCATAGCTATGTCAAACTTGGATAGTTGACAGAACACGCAGGCGATTTCGCAAAAAGCGAATAAAGTATCTGGAGGTGTCAAGAGGCTGCTACTGCACGCGTATTGCTTTGGAAACTGCTGCGTCGTATAAGTCTTAGCACCGCAAAGTGTTTGAGGGATATCGCAAAACGTACAGAGGAAAAATATTACTAAAGGTGACCAACGCCGCGAAGCGATGTTTCTGAGGCAGACGACGTCAATGTGGCTGTCTGTAGAGAAAACGCAATTTCTATTATATGGACGCTATGGGACGAATGACAACACGAAATGAACTAATAACAGTAAAGCCACACTTTCACTCAACAAAATCTCAGAAAAATAACAATCATAATTAGTAAAACAAGAAAACGCCATATAAATCCGCTGCGACTGCATAAGTGCACATCTTTTGTTGTTCCGGCTGCTCAATTCGCCATTACCGCCATTGCTGCGATGAAGTTGCCCGACGATTGGGCTGAGGCGACAGGGCCGGGAGCGGGGCCGGAGGCGGGGTGATGTGTATATGCTCGCTTATAATCATAGTTGGACAGGCGTTCATATATTGTCGAGCGCGGGCGGGCGAGATGGGGCGACAACAATACCGTTTCAAATGACTACTACTACTACTACTACTACTTCTATTACTATTGCTAATACTGCTATAAGCGTGGCAAGCTATAGACCGAATGACTGCAGTCACCCAGCCAGCAAAGGAGGGAGAAACCGTCAGCCCAAGTAGTGCTTGATGATGGTGGCGGTTGTTGTAGTAGGATCGCCGTTGTCGTCGTCGTCATCGTCGTCGTAGTAGTAAACGACGTAGTAGTGCTAGTGGGACGAGCTGGGCAGACCCCGAAAAAAATGAAATACGCCTGGGCACGCGCGAGACGTAGGCAAAGAAGAAGAAGCGATGTCAAGAAGCGCATCGCCTCGCCCTTGCCTCAACTTGCGACCGACCGACCGAAAGAAAAAGTGGCCGTGAGGATGAGAGAAATACGCGTGGGTATCATCTGTGGTGGCACAGTGGTGAAAGCCAGACAGGCAGGGAACAGGAAGGGCGAGAACAAGAGGGAGATGATGGGGTGTGAGAGAGAGAGAGAGATTGGGAACGGGGGGAGAGGGAGGCTTAGTGTGTGTGCGAGAGAATAAGAGATTGAATAATAGGAAGAGAGCAAGAGATACAGGAAGCAAGAGCAAGAGAGAGACAGATAGAGGGGGAGGGGGAGAGAGATGGAAAACACTATGTCGTTCAACTTGCAGTCGTCCGTCGCTATGCTTGGCCGGTGGCCCGCTTGCCACGCAGACGACAATGCCGACGCAGACTGGCGACGACGGCGGCGACGACGACAAAGAATACAGCGCCAGTTGTCCATGGCGCTCCCGCTCGCTCTATGTTAGGGTATTAAATTCATAACTTGTTCTAGCTGCCTTCAGTGGTGGGGCGACAATAGCCAAGTCGACTAAAGCGGCTGTGGCGGCGGCAGCGGCAGCAATAGTAGTAGTCGTAGTAGCCGCAGCAGCAGCAGAAGCCGCCACCACCCCCCCCCCCAACATCTACGCTGTCGTCGTCGCCGTCGTCGTTTTCATCGTCGTCGTCGTTCCGTCGTCGCCGCTACGATCGTGGTCGACTGTCCTGCAGCTGAAGCAGCTGCTGCTGCTATGGCAGTCAGATCGGCCATGGGCGGCCCACGGGCCAACTCTCACATGCGGCCCTGTGGCTCACAATGGGATCGCCAAAGGAATCGCCGACAAAAAGGAGATGAATGAACGAACGACGGAGAAGACGAAGACCAAGACGAGGAAGAGGAAGAAGAAGAATCTGAGGCCCCAATGTCGGTCCCCAAGGTTTCCCTTGAGCCGGTTCATTGTAAGCGCAGGCGTCCACCGCCCTTTTTGCGCTCAGCAGACAGCGTCGCCGACCGGGATCCGGTGTGGGAACGACCCAGGCCCCTCGTCATCCATCCGTCCGTCCATCCATACATACACTAGCTCGCTTACTGCCGTCCCGTTCAAGTCTGCCAACAAAGATGGCGGGCGGCAAACGCGCGCTGCTAGAGTGGGCAGGCATTAGACTCATACGAAGGACGAACTGTGCCCCTCTTTACCATTGGGCTGGCGGCGGGCGGCGTCTTCTCTCGTCGCCCGCTTCTCAGTTCCTTCCTGCGCTTGCCTTTGCATTGTATTGGGTGCGACCGATCTCCTATTCCTTTCGCTCTCTCTCCCCCTCTCTTTCTATCTATTTATCTATCTATCTATCCTTGTGTCCCTCTCTCCTTCTCTTTTTGCACCTTTTCTCTCCTTCCCTTTCTGCCCCCCTCTCTCTCCGGCTGTAATTCTCTAAGCTTGTTCGACCCTCGTACGAACAATTCGATAGGCGCGGGGCAATCCGAACTCCTCTCGTACCTCAGATGCAGAGAGACATAGACACACACACACACAAGCAATTACCTACTACATATATACACTTACACGTCCATACACACAAACATACACATATGCACAGACTGACACTCAAACGTACGTGCACGTTCACTCATGAGGCTATCTCCTTTTGGCTGCCGCAGCGCGGTCCCCTGTAAGCGTTGAAAATTTCAACTACATGGTCGTGCTGGTCGCGGATCGCCGTCACAAGGACTCTTTTCAAAAGGAAAGCGACGGCGACGACGACGACGACGGCAACGATGACAACAAAGGGGAGCATCAAGAACAAGAAAACTGGCGGGGGCATAGTTGTCTTTACACCGGGCGGCATTACGAAGGCTTTGCAGCAATATCGTGTCGAGGCTTGTCTGTTGTTGTTGTTTTTGGTGTTTTTGGTGTTGTTGTTGTTGTTGCTGCTGCTATTATTGTTGTCGCTGCTGCTATTATTGTTGTTGCTGCGTGTTGTCGATGCCATCGTTCAGCGACATTTTGCAGTCCCGCCGAATGTGAAGGGCTAAGCGGAAGCAAGTCAAAGGAATAAACGGGAAACTTTATTAGAATTGTGACTAGAGCCTTCTCTACCGCCTTTTCTCCAATTCATCACCATTATCATCATCATCACCAATAGCATCCACTTCCCAACCATATTCTGGCTCCACTCGGGCTCGACCGGGACGCCGCTGTCGCCGCTTTCGTCGCTGTATATGCAATTATGAGGAGTGCTCATTAAACGTATAAGCGTATACTTTATAGGATCCTACTTATTTACTAATATTTGCTAGTGCAGCGGTAACAGCGGCAGTGGTAATATTAGTCACGATTAGTAGCTACTACGAGTAGTAGTACCCACAGTAGTAGGTGAACACAAGCAATAGTCATATTATAAGACTTATGTAAACGAACGGTTATGCTGCGAAGCACTGTCTACCACTGATTACCTGACATGAAGCTATTAAGCGCAGCTTCTCTTGGTTGGCTGTTAGCCTTCGATAGGATTGGGATTTCGCTGCCATCTCATTTTTGTTCATCAAGACGTCTTCTACAGCAGTAGCTGCAGCCTTTGGCGGCCGGTGCAGCCCATTCATGCATGAACGGCCAGGTCGCCGCCTGGCCGTTCAGGTCGTCTGAACGGCCAGGCCGCCTCTGCTTGAGAGCCTTCTCAAAAGAACTTTCGTCGCGCCGCATTTTGACTCGTCGTCGTCGTCGTCATCATAATCGTCTTGATCTTTACGTTTTCTTTCTTATCATGTAGTCATTCGTTGCCACGCCGGCCATGTGGGCCCGTTATATGTCAGCCGTTTCTGTTTGCAGTCGCAGCTGCAGGAACCAGATCTGGTTAAACGTGAATATCGTTGTCGTTCTCCCGGGGCCGAACGCCGACGGTTGCGCTAGAGTGGTTGCGATCACTAGAATCCATTGTCACACTTCGTGGAAATCGGAATTTAAATGTGGAATATAGTCAAAAAAAGGAAAATAAAATAAATTATTACGCTCTCCGCGCCGACTGACTGACTGACTGCACCGGCGGTACTCTTTCGGGTTCTTTTTAGCGCATTAAAGACGGCTAAGACGAACAGAAAATCGTCATCTGTAGCTACCTCTCTCCTCTTGGTCTTTTTCACGCTCTCTCAATCGCTCTCTCTCTCTTTCTATTTTTCCTCTGTTTGCCCGTCTTGATGCGTGCAAACTGAAAAAGGATTCAAATGGGAATCTTTGGCCGGGAGTTGGTTATTTCTCCCATCGACAGAATCGTTCCCGGTCGACACTCAGCCAGCGCCTGGCTGAACTCCCGGTAGCCTGAGTGTTTTTTTTACGGTTTCTCTAAGGAACCGCCTGTTCATCGTGCGAATGACCCTGTTTTAGCTCGATTGAAGATGTCCAGATCTGCTAGATGAACCTGTTCATTTCGTCACTTGTCGAGTATATTTTAGCTCAATGTTCTCCGCTCGTGCTCAGACTTACGTTGATCATCAAGGCGAAACTTTAAAGGTAAAAAGTTATCTTAGAGACCTTGATTTAAATTATTTAGTGCTTCGCTTAGCAACGCATGTGCGCCGGTGCACACATATTACCATACCTGTTCGCACGCTACCCCTTTATGTTTGGCGTTGTTTCCAAAACGCGTGTTTTACCAGTCAACGGGACGCCGAGTTGAAAATATTTTGAAACACCTTTATTTTCCGCACAAACTTTGTAGCTGCGTAATTGATTTTCTCAACGCTGGCCTAATGTCGGCATGTTATTCCTCCACCGTATTTTTACCCGTTTATCTGCTATTGTAACTATGCATTTAAAATCTCCTGGAGCAGAGCTCCTTGTTAGCCAACGGTCGAGTAGACAGGGTTTGCGCTGCATATGTAGGAGTGGTAGATTTCTTCATTTCGAAGGCAGGCATAAAGATTGTTGCTGCTGCTGCTAGGCTTAGTGCAGAAACAGAACTTCCCGGTCTGAGGCCCTTGGACGGACACACGGACTGGCTGACGAACGAATATGAACCGAATTATCGTGGAGTGCTTCAATTGGGGACGCCGTTCCAGTGGGCGCGACTTGGGGAGTGCGAGTCCACGAGCGCGGGGGGAAGAAGGGGGTAATCTCTGCTGGGCCGAGAAAGCCCCGGGCGGACGGCAAGGAGAGGTGCAGTGGGACACATTGCAAATTTTCGCAGTTTTTCTCTCCATTACGCAGTCACGCGATGTCTTTTCGATATAGCGCGCCCGCTTGCTCACTCGCCTGCCGTGGCTAGATGAGGCTCAGAGCCGACTAGTCGCCCGAACAAGCCTTGTTGCATATTCCCATTTGATGATATCGATTTCCATTCGTAGTTTTTTCCCGACCGACCGAACGCCGGCCCGCCCGTTCTCCTGGTTGTGCGGGCGTACATGGACCCCACAACCCCTCCTGCCCGCGACACTGCCGTCCGTTGCCACTCACTGCCCCCGTTTTCCTCTTTCTTTCTTCTTTCTTTTCGTTTGCTTGTTTCTAGCCTGGTCTGGTCGGGGCAACCGAACATGTTCCATCTTCCCTCTTTCTGACGTCGCTGCTTCTACTGCTGTTTTTGTTAATGTTGTTGTTGTCGTCGTCGTCGTCGTCATCGCTGTTCCCCTTGTAGTTGTCGTTGCTCCATTCGTCGTTGTCACGACCGCCGTCAGCAGGCCCGTTCATTGCCGGCCTGGGCCCGCGGCTCGGCCCCAAAGGCCTGCGCTACTCCTGCCTTCTTCTGCTCGTGTCCATGCTCCATACTCTTGTCGCCGTTCATTCAACTGCCGTCTGGTAAAGTCCATACCCATGCCCACACACATACACACACACGCCCATCCAGTAACGCACCCACATACGCTAGCGAGCGCAAACACCCACGTACGTACGCCCGTACACACAGTCCACTTTCACCGCTGCCAACGACTTCCATCAACTCGGTCGCCTTCGTTCTTCGCTTCTTTTAGTGGATCTCATCTTCGGCCTTACCAATCCCCCGTATTCCCCGTCACCGTTGCGGCGCCCGCCCCCCCTCACCCCGGCCACCCCCTCAAGCCATCACCGCGTTTTCCCTTCTTTTCTTTCCTTCGACATTCATTCGCCTTCGACTTCACCGTCTTCTGTTCTCGCTCCCTAATACCCACACCCACCCACCCATCCAACCAACCAACCAACCTTCTAGCCCCAGGTAGCTTTATCCGTACGCTCCATCTCTCTACCTCTGCTTGGCTCGCTTGTCTTCTTCTTGCACGTTTGGGGAAACATTGCAATTTTTCAACCTCATGAGATTTCGTGTCGGCGTCGAACGCAACTGTCTACGAGTACACACGGTAAGACCGAGCATACTCGCCGCTATCGCATCTATTACCGCTGTAGATTGCCCCTGTACGACGAACCAGTCTAGATATTGTCAACTTACCAACCAGGTCGTAAGTTAAGAAGCAGTTGTATGTGAAAACTGCGTTTGCCATATGAGAAATATCTACACGCATGAATATATGTGTGTTCTTGTATACGTGTATTGTATATTATTTTTCTTCCCGAACACTAAAGCATGTAGCATGCAGTTCTATATATATATATATATATATATATATATATATATATATATATATATATATATATATAGTGCTTTAGTTTCCTAAACGGGTTATGAACTTCCCTATTATTTGTTACCAAACGAGCACGGTTATTATGGTAATAGAATCACCGTTCACGACGAGACCGTTATTCCCATCTAAGATGGATCATACGCTCGTCACTTTTACCACGTTTTGGTACCTGCATTTATTTTTAAGCAATAGCTTTAGTTTCTTAAAATAGATTACTCGATAGCTTTGATGCAAGCGTCTTTTTTTGCATCACACCAAATGGGTGGATACATTTCCGTATCCACTACTGTGTGCCCACACACCGTCTAGCCCACGACCTTAACTTTAGTAAGAGCCATCAGTACAAGCTACTAGTAAAGGTTACTTTACTATCGTGACGAAATTTTGATAACTACGTGTTCTGTTTTTACAAAAAAAAACGCTATTTTTAGAAGCCTGAACAGAAGCGTTGGTTGTAACAGTAGTGCGATATCACTTTTAGTAGAAGTCCGGGTGACTGATGTGACGAATGTCTTCTTAGGAATCTGCTCTGAAATTTTATTTTTCAACTGTTTGACAGCTTTTTCTAGGTATCGGCTGCGCTTGCCTCGGCGCTTAGCAGCCAAATGTAATGAACGAGCTGAAACCAAGTGCGTTGTCAACGGTCAACCCCTAAGTCTTTTTCCACCGTACCCTCTAGATCCGTCAGCAGATAGAACAGATAAATCACCTATATGTCTAAAGCCTTACTATCAAGACTTTGTTTGACCTCGTCTCATGAATTAGTCGGCTATTATACCCATCCCTGATTATAAACTGTAAAAAAAAACATATATTTGAAAAAGGCAAGTCGAGTCTGTGTCTTCCTGTAAAGTCTTGTTGAGAGAAGGCGAACGCGCAGTCAGAAATTTCCGCCAAAGAGTGGACGCTTCGTTCCTTGACTTAAATATTGACTGAAAAGAGACGCACTACGTCGAATTTTGCGTCAGGATCTCTAAACATTCTAAGCTTCTACTTTTCGTCAGCTCAACGAGGATGGCAGTACGCAATCAAAGCCAGCAACTACTTAGCTGTATAGGTTTCGGAGGATGTGTTAGTTTATTGAGGCTCTAACTTGTAAATCTTGAGATTACAAACAATAATTTATTACTCAAGCTGAGTGATAAATGATTGTTTGCAATCTCGATATTACTACGTATCGCAGGGAATGAAAGCGCAAACGCGCAAACTTGTTTTTAATGCCGACGTACAAACAACTGAACGAATTATTCAAAAGAGGCTGTGGGTTTATAACATTTTCTGATATTTCGAGATCCATGCGAGCGTTTCCTAATTAACTGCATATAGCCGCTGCATAAGAGAAAAGCCAACTTTATAACCTGTGGGCAGTAATAACACTTCATACGCTCACGCTAGCGATACATACTCTTTTCTAATGATATTTTTTCTATTTGCAGGTATAAGTAAAGGCTTTGCAAACAATATATATATATATATATATATATATATATATACATTTTTCATACGGGGGAGAAATGTCTTGTTTACGAAGTCTCAGCTACTCATTTTGGTGATACTGATTCGGCTGGCCAAACATACTTCACCGAATGTGCAATTACAAGACAGCAATTCTTGTTTCGATTGATAAACTGAACTGTATCCGTATGCAGGCGTGGGAACAAGCGCGGAGAAACAACTCACCTTGAGTTCCCTGCACGTGTGCTCTTCACAGATAAAGTCTCGCTGGCAGCGAGATTATATTCAATGTACCACTTCTTATTGGTGGGCCAAATGACACGTACCACATAGATCTGAGTGGGTCTTATCAGAACAGCTGTTAGTTGTGGAATTAGCATGATGTCCCACTATCTCACGACCACTCTGCAGTTCAGGATCACCTAGACATTCGATAGGGTGGCCCATGCTTAAAAACATTCCCATTAGATGCGCATTTTTCTGACGGTGTGTTTTTAGGAACGTAATCGAACGTCTTGAAAGTATTGAACATGAAGGCTCGAATATTAGATACCAACGCATTTGGATTTTTGAGAACCTATTCACTACAACAGTTTTTTTTTACTAGTCAACGCTTGACACCAACGTCCCAAAAAGTCAGTGTTCAGCTTCTTAAACAAATAACTTGTTCTCTTTCAATCGTACATCTTGTAAAGTAATGTCCGGCCAAAATTCTTTCTTTTACTCCTTTGTCACTTCAAAACAAAGCTGCTCTGACTTCCACTTCCACTGGTAAATGCATACTTTCGCGAGCTTTACGACACTTGTACCTGAAAAAGACTTCACAAAATGATAAGCTATACACAATGATGTGCATTTATTTATATAATCCAAGGCTTGGTTCATTAACGGAACCTCGTTTTCATTGTGTTTATGTTATCGTGTAGCAATTTATACATATAGTTTTACTTATTTAGACCAAACTACATACAAAGTTCACACAGTTACACAAGTTTGCACATTTGCACCAATTCATATATTCTCATATATTTATGTACGTCTCACATATTTACGTTAACCGATGTGCCTCAACACATTTTGGTCACATGCTGTACAATTACCCCCGCGAATTCATTTACAAATGAGGGTGATTAAGTTTCTCAAAGAAGAGAGCCCTAAACAGACTGCAGGCAAAGGAATATCTACTAATTTCGTAAAAAAAACTGAATGGTTTGACAAACGTGGCAGAGTAACAGTTAGATCAGCTCGCCGCAGCGGTAAACGTGAAGAGAATTTCTGATGGAATCATGCCTGTCATCGTTCCGAGCGCACGCAGAGAAGCATGCACACAACACACTTCACCAATCGAACGCAAGTTATTCGTGGCAAAGAGATAGGATAATTTGGGCCCGATTGACCCAAATTATAGTACAGGATACTATTAGTACTCCTATATAGCTTGCCTCCAAATAGAAGTTGCGTAAAGAGTAACATACCAGAAAAAGCAACATCACGATAAGAACACCTTCACCAGAGATCTGTCTATATAGAGTAGCACTTAGATGCTAGAGCTGCCAGATGATACTTTCCACCAATTTAAGGTCTCATAGCCTCCTTTACACATAAAAAAGGCGGCTGTACGCAGATCGCCGTCAAGCTCGGTCGGTCTAAGACGAAATAGCATTGAAGTATCCCTTGCGTGCGCGTACTTTCTTCCACGTGGAATTAAAACGACCATCCTTAATCGCTTGTCCTTTTTCCAGATAGGCAACTGATGACACTGATCAGTTGTCATCAGTGCATCTCCCAAACACTCTCACTATAGGAAGAACAAGTGGCGTAAACACTTGGAAGCAGCCCGCAGCGTCTAGGAAGACTCCGAGGCAGACCTGCTTATCTTTTATTGTCTGGAATAGAAATGTATGTAGCTAGGTGTATCGACCGGCTAGTCTTTTAAACCTGCGGTAAACAGATGACGCAACATTAGAAGAACCTGCAGACTTAGTAGCCACTAGTATCTTGAAAACATTGCACTTTAGAAGCACATTATTCTAAATGTGGGTAAACAAAATTTGTCATGGGTAGAAACATCTAGAAAGTGGGTAAAACGTCAGACGAAACTCTATAGAAAGTTTTTGCACGTAATTTAAATGAATTGCCAACGCGCTTGTCGACAGGCGATTAATCTATTTGGGAATGTATATATATATATATATATATATATAGCTGCAAACTGTAAACATCTTTTTACCGTTAATAAATTGCGTAGAGCCTACTTGCTCATTACGGATAGCGGGCTAGGTGTAAAACAGCAGCTTAGCTTGCATCCATTGCTATAAGGTTTCTCAATTGAAGTTCAGCAATCTTGGAGAGATGTTAGACGAGCCGAACGTAGATGACCGGATTATTCGTCAGGCTTCAGAGAGGCTTAGCTCCCCAAGGGGAGCATTACTTTAACACATGTCTAACACATGACACCTAGAACGCCGCTGCCCAAAAGACTCCTAAGAGGCTCGATTCTTCCTAGGGCATAGCGGTTTTGTTAGTCCACCGTTTGTTGGAGATTTAAGAGCTTCTTGGGCTATCTGTGCTAATACAGAATGTACTCGCCAACGATCTGGGCTAAATATCCACGGGTGGTAGTAGGCACTTACAGCGTTAGACGCTGGCAGAAGGTCCTTGCTGCGATCCAACCAATTCCTACAGCATTTTTGCACTGTTTTCTACTAACGAGCCAGCCAGGTATAGCTGCTGCTTTTTTGTCGATAGTCACGCAGTATAGCCATACATAAAGCCAAATAAAATTTGAATGCACGAACGACTTTCATGTGTATTATTACTGCCATGAAATGAAGACATTCGTACATGAAAAGGTTACAGAAGCAATGTCTGGGCCACAGACGCATTGGCGCCCTACGCTTACAACTTTGACGCGCCTCAATGAACGGGCTTATAATATCCTACCATCTACCCAGCCTCTTGCCCTCATTGAGATAGAGCGAGGTGAACGAGAAGCCGTTTCAGGCGCCTTTAAGCATTCGAGCTGGGAGCTTGCTATGCTGCTACTGTATTATCGCCTACCTCTTCTTCGCATTAAGGTCCGTTGACGCTGACGCACCGCACGGTGACGTTGCTCGTTTTACTCAGACAGCTGTGCGTCTCTCCGTCTCCCGGCTCGCTACTACGTACGCTGACCTTCTACTTCCACAGTCGCCCCATCCGCCGCTGCTTTCGTGAGCGCTCCCGCTTCAAAACGGCTGTCGTCATCGGTTACACCTTTGCACGTTATCGCTGGCTGGGGGCGGTACGTTTCGATCTTTCAGTGCACCTTTTTCGACCCCAACGGCGCCCCAGCACCGTCTGCCGCTTTCATTTCTGTTCGTCATATCGCAAGAGTCGCCGAGTTTTCATTCTGGAGGATGGAGGATGGGTATGTGTGGAGGTGACGGTTCCTCGCCGTCAGTCAGACAAGTACCAATTACAGGGGCGGCAGTGGGGGGCGGCGGCGGCCGCTGATGGGGTTTCTGCTGAGGGCGTTTCCTCGCGCTGTGCAGGTGAGCTGCGAAGTGGTCAAAGTGAATGAACGTTGTCAACGTAGTTTTCGTGGTGAGCCTGATGGTGATGAAGCTGGTGATGCCGGCGATGTATGCCGTCCAAGCAGACAGATGCCGTCAGCCCTAGACGCGAGGGCGCTGGCAATGATGCAGGACGTTGTAGTAAAATAAGTAGTAGCAGTAGCGACAATAGAGGTAAACAAATGCTTCCATAAACCGAGAAGGCCTGGGCCGTTCTAAGACTGTTCTCGGGCCGTTTCTCTTTCTTATTGCGGCTCTTCTTTCTCGCTTAGCAGCCCTGCAACAATGCTCTTCCTTTGCTCGCTCTTGCTCTCTCTCTCTCTCTCTCTTTCGTCGTCAGTCGTTAGTTGTGCATCGTTCTTGTTTGCCGCTTGTGTTGGCAATGGCTCCATCCTCTTGCTACCAATGCTCACAAGTTTGGCAGGCCAATGTTTCTTCAATCGATCTTTGCGCTGGCTTACTATGCCTTTTGTTTCCGTTTTCTTCTATGCCTTCCTTTTGCATCCTTCATATTGCCGCTACCACAATCAAATGACCACAAATGCATTCGTTCTCTTGCATTGGCATCCCAACCTGCACGTCAACGACAAATACATATACACATGTGCATACACTGGCAACAAAAAGAATCGCTATATTTGTATTCCACCTCAAGCCGCCTTAATCTAGGTACCTGCGCGCATTTGTGTGTAGGTGACAATTTTACTCGTCGATGATGCCGGTTGGCTGCTTGATAACCCTGTGCAGTGGCCCCTTCTGGCCATCCGATGCCAGGTCGACGTAGAGCATTCACATGCTTAATTGTCGCCAAGCTCTGTGAGGTCGGCCACTATATATAATATATATATATATATATATAATATATACATACATGTATAGCGGTGGTAGCTAGTAGATGGCTGCCAAGGTAGATAATAGTAATAATAATGCATCGAGGTGGCAAGCAGAAAAGGATACATTAGCATTACGCTACGCCGATGTTAATGCCAAGCGATGTGGGCTCATGTGCCCTGTACAGGAGGGTTGCCCACTGTGTGTGTGTGTGGAGGCCTTGCTGCTATTAATGCTTTTGTTGCTGTTGACGGCCACCGCTAGAGGGCTTACGAATGTGGGCACTGTGCGGCGCTAATGCCGCTGCTGTTGTTTCTGAGAGGAACTGACTACGAAAGTAGCACAGGCCCAGGCCGACGCCGCCGCCGCCGCCGCAGTCGCAAAAGTCAACTGTAGGCTCTAGTAGCAGTAGTATTAAGAGGAAATGGCCTAATGTTTGCCACAGAGGACTAAATGGTGTGGAAATTGAGGGCGCTACGTATGATCAGGGATGTCAGAGAGTATGAAAACGAAGAAAAGAGGAAGAGGAATAAAAGAAACAGAGGGGGGGAGGGTGAGAAGGACAGAGAGAGAGGCGACGAGAACGGGAACGGGTTTCAGCGTTTTCTAGGGCAGCAGTGTGGCCCAACCGTGCGGGAATAGTCTACCCCTAGGAAGTCACAGCACACCGTCACACTTGCTAGCTCGAATCGTGATCGCCGAAGCGCGGCCAGCAACAGCAGAGAGGAGGCCGCGTAGGCTCCCCGTTGCCCGCCCTTCCGCCTGTCTTCCCCTTCGAAGCCTCTTCTTGGCTGCCAGTCCTCGGAGTGAGTGTGGACGTCTATTTGCCGCCGCATCGACGTGTCGATGGCGCCGGCGGACGACAGCGGCGGCGGCGGCGTTGCTGTTGTTGCGATCCTTCGCCGTGGGTCCATTCGTTCGCAGCAAGCACTTGCCACCCTCTTTACGCTTTTCGTTGCCCAGGGCTCATCACGCCTGTGGTGGCTGGGGACCGCATGGACAGTGGGTTAGATAGCCCCTTGCAGTATTAGAGTAGTAGAACAAGTAGTAGTAGTAGTAATAGTAGTAGTAGTAGTAGTAGTAGTAGTAATAAGAGTAGTAGTAGTAGTAGTAGTAGTAGTAGTAGTAATAGTAGTAGTAGTAGTAGTAGTAGTAGTAGTGGTTATTTTAGCAGTGTCCTTCCTCTTACCATCGTAAGGCCGCTCATCTCGGGAGGGGGAAGGGGGGCGCAACACTCTTGACGAGTGCGTCGCAGCCGTCCACTGTGCAGACAGCACCGCCCGGGAGTCCACTGCCGAGTGGCTGACCTAGTGCGTGGCGGTTACGACGTAGTCGTCGCCGTTAGGCAGGTGGTAACGCAACGCATTGGCCGGACCGGCTAATTCTCACGACGCGCTTCACTGCTTCCCCCCTGTTGCTGTCCTGTCCGACAGCGCCTTAAGCTCGGCACCTCTAGGTCGACACCCGGCGTCGGTAGCTGCCGCTCGCCGCTATCTACACGACGCTTTGGCTGCCAATTTCGTGGTCTGGTGACGCCAGGCCACGCGGGGCCAAGTGGCTGAACCGGGCCGGAGCCCGACGGTCAGCTGCAGCCTCACCAGCCTCGCAGAGGGCGCCGCCCTTGGCTCCTCCAGATGGCTCCTTAGTTGGCTGTTTCGGAAAACTCAATCGGGGCAACAAATAGTATAGTACACTACAACCGAATGCATTTGTAGGCTACAGGAAGCCTCCGCAGAGCACTATATTAGCTAAAAATAGTATGAGCATAGAACATCGCATTTGGAGCATAGAAAGCATATAGCAATAATCGAAAAGATGACATCTCTCTGTCTCTCGCCCTTTTACGCATTTCCCCCTGCAGATGCGTGTCTATGCGCCTATAGCTTACAAGCGTCGTAACCATGCGCGTAAATAATATCTTTCTAGCTTATTTACGGACGCTAGCCGATGCTCTATTATCAAGGCGAACCAATGTGTATTGCAGGTGCACTAGTAAAGATTACTAAGCGCTGTAGGCATTTGGCAGTAGAGTTTTTGTCATAGGATCTAATTAACCCTACATTATCCTTCGGCCATAGACGCCTGCATTTCAATTTAGATGAGAAAAAGCATAATATTGACTGATTATTAATGTGCTTTAGTTTATTTTCCTGCCGCAGACGCCTTCATTTTATTTTCTGTTTCTTTTAAATAAGAAACAGCCTAATACTAACCGATCCTTAGTTTGCAGAATATCCGTGTCACTATGGTAGGCATGATTTCTGAATGGTACTTGGAGCTTATGGTTATTTATTGATCCTGATATTGCAATTACTCTTGCACTTTTGCAGGAAAGCTGGGCTAAACCAGTATATTGAGACTTCTTGCCTCAGTCCTCTAACAGTAATTTGCTCTAATTGAAGTGTGAACGCGGAATTTATTTTAATATGGGGCCACAGTTGGCTGGTTTTGCAAGCAATCGCCGTTGCATTTAGAAATGGCATGTGCTATAACTTTTGAATAAACCGCACACATTACGCTGGTGAGGTTTATTGCTGGTCCAGGAGCCAGTGACTTCTGGTCCGTAGCATATCTGCTTAGCAAACAGCCTGCACAGCCGACCCCCAGGCATTTTCGTATAGGAACTCCAGTACTTGACGTTCCTACTGGTGAGTTTGGTATAGGGTGGGACTTTGCGTCCATAGAGGTTTGCCAGTTCGGTTTCCGCAACTTGTGTAGTCGACTCACAGTCGTGAAGTTGATTGTATAGTCCCTTCCCTTCACCCCTGGGCAGTTTCTTTATTAACGCCCCTATTCGTACATATGCTCGCAATTTTGCCCATATTATACCCGTCATTTTCAGAATAGCCTACGTCCAGTAAGGTAGGCTCCTGGAGCTGATTCAAACAACGTAATGCATCTTACTTTGACTCATGTATCTTAGTATCTTACTTACGACCTACCTAGGTGCAATGCTAGATGAGCCTATCTTGCCTTAGCCAGTTCTTGATATCACGATCCCTGGATATGCATGCGCTGGTATTCTACCACCTCCAAGAAGACTTCTAAGATTTCAACTCTGTTAAAATCCCAAAGACGTTACATGCAGTAATGTGCGTCCGCTCTTCGCTTCGATATAAGCTCATAGTATTAAAAATTGTTTTTCTCACTTGACAGCGCAATGTCGAGCTAATTAGATAGCCTGTATAGATTAGGGCCGGTATTCAGTCTAAACTGCCATGCTTTTTGAACTGTTTGTGGATCATGCTTACCTCCGTGTTTGAGATACTAAAATCTAATGGTCTGACGCGCCTATGAAGTTTCATTCGCTGTTGCCGCATTGAGAACATTACTGGCTACACTACTAACACATTTTCTCATGTAGCCAATTCTCTACTGTCATGCTTAAACGTGTTTGTTGATTGTCTAGTGCTTAATTTAAGTTGTTTCACAACTCTCTAAGAATGTTAGCTCTTTGCATGACTTAGCATAAACCGTATTTGTGGTGTTTACGACATACAGGACGCTATATCGTAACGCGCGTCAAAGGCCTCAAGAAGCCTTTCTCTAAAGTCGAACAAACCGTAGCATGTAATCATTTATGTCTTCTGCTATAAAAAAAAGACGAAGCGTGTGCATTGATACCGTGTTGTAATTATACATTAAATAGCCAATAAATTCTAGTGCCAATTGACACTAATGAGTAGGTCTATTCGTTATTATCGTTCCGTGTATGAGCCACATTCATAAAAATCGGAACGGTTCAACCAGATGTAATGGCTGTCGCTAATTGATCGATTTTTCTCGGATCGTAGTTCTTCGCTACAATCGGAACTGCTATTGCCGCATGATGGCTTCTCTTCCGAGTGGTTTGGTTGGCTGCTGTTCCATCTGGTCTCACAAATGCTACATTGACCAATTTTTGCCACGTGGCCACGACGCTCCAACCTAACTTTCTCGGGCTGACCCTCAGCCATCATGTAACGTCCACGGAACTGCCTTCGCACTGCTTCCTGAGGCGGACCCCAAAAATGCAAATGTGCAACTGTGGGGCTCGAATCCGTGCACCTCTGTGTCTCCTCCGGTTGCGAGGCGCACACGAATGCATCACGCCACCGGGCTAGACTCTACGCTTTAACCTACAGTGGTTTATACACTGTTGTGCCCTACTCCAGTGCCACACCTACAATCTGCTAATAAGCAGGTATTGCTTAACAAAAAAGAAACCAAGCAGGGTCACAATCACCCGCAGAGGCGCAGATAAGTGATTTCGCATAGAACGTTGATTTAAACGTCAGGAGGTAAAATTAGCATTAAAAGTTTGAATCTTCTAGACTACTTCCTGAAAACAACCTCCTTAAAAAATGTTTTTAATTTTAGACTACTTCCTGTTCATTACATATGGCTGCTCTTATGCTAAATGCATGCATCACAGAACGACGGGCAATTACTTCGTCAACCATGTATAGTCCACGATCTTTCAGAAATTCCCACCTAATCGGCAGGGTATCTCCAGACGTAACGGAATGAATCATTCTAGACGAAAAGAGTGTATGTGGAAACGCAAGACTAAATTCACATTTCGTACAATTGTAGATATCGCAATCAGGCTTAAGGTGGCTTGCATTAACTTTAAACGGAAGATGAATTCTGGCAAAGCTGTTTATATAGGTCTCCTACTAACCCCCTTTAAGTCTGCCGCACTTTCTTTGGGCAACATTGATATTGACATCTATGATCAATGAACGTGTACTAAACGAAAATCCTAGAAGGGAAGACGAAAAGCAAAAAATCCACATTTGGTTGCTGCGAAGTGCATAATGCATAGCTTCATGGTTTCACGGTGTGAGTTTAGCCATTTAAGCTTGCGATAAATCTTGCATAGAAGTGATTTTCGTACAGAAAGCATAAACGGAATTGTCCATTAACGCCGTATTTGATCTATATATGTGGGGAGTAAGCAACTTACATTTGCGCCCTGTGAAGTGCCTGCTAAGGCAGGGTAACGCCTCGCTGAGGAGTAACCCTTCCTCAGAGGACACACAGAACAGAGTTTGGACCATACATATATATATATATATATATATATATATATATATATATATATATATAGGAATGTTTCGACAAACTGTATCAAGGCCGATTAAATGGTGGGCAGGATATCGGTGAAAACGTTGATATCAATATTTGTCAAGCCAATCAAGTTCGTCGTGTGACTCGTGAATGCATTTTTTCAAAACAGAAAAATACATACACACTTGCGGATGCACAGAAGCTATTTGTTGTTGTTGTTTCTTGATTAACTTTTCTAATTTAGGGTTGACAGATAATCGAACGTCGGCCATATTGTGTTTGTGGCTGCAAAACAAAAAGGTGTTCATGCTAGCGCAGGAGAGACACGACATCCGTAAAAAAGAAACGAGAAGGAAAAAGAACCCATAGAGAGTGGCGGGGTTTGGGAGAGAAGGGGTGGCGGGGCGAGACAACAAAGCGAATGGTTTGCCCATGAACCGCAACGGAGGAAAGATTCGCTCGCGACCACAGCCGAGACGGGACAACGTTAACAACGACGACGATGGCGTCCTTGTTCGTTGCGTTTGTTCAGCTCGACCGAACGGAAGAGAACGGAAGTCAAGCAAATGTGACTCGAGTAGGAGCGAACACCATGCGGGATACAAATGAAAAACCGATACAAGGCTGTCCTGTCCTGGCCCGGCGAAGCGCGCCTCTCGGGTGTGGGCCGCGGCCTGCAAGCGGCCCGCGGCTGTAAAGGCTGACATTACTGTTCGTACGCTGTAGCAGCAGCAGCAGCGGCAGCTCGCGAGAACGTCGACCGCACATGGTGAGGAACATCGACACGGCACGGCTTCACATCGAACGCAACGACATACTTCAGCTTCGCGCCCGCCTGCCCGACCGACCGACAACCTCTTCACGGATAACCTACCTATCTGCGAATAGCCGGCATGCGAGCTATGCGCTAACCCGACGCACACGCCTCTGTGTACGTTCGGGCGGGTTCGTATGTTTTTTGGTCAGAATAGCTTGTTCATCTGTTAGCATCTGGCTAATCGTGGGCACTGTCTCTCGAAGCGATGTCTCAGTTTTTTTTATTTGGTCGTTTCTGCTCGATATACATGCATACGTATGTAGCGTCCTCAACTGGGTAGGTAAGATCGTCACCCAGCCGCGTCACATTACAGAACACGCATAGGCCACTTGGCGGTCTGCCATTGCTGAACCAACACTTCTAGAATGTTTCGTCTCTTATAGGGATCTCCGTAGGGTGGTAGGTCACATCTCTGTAAAGTTCACTCTCTTTTCTTCTTCTCTTGAATGAATGAAGCTTAAGCCCATTGCCAGAGACTAAGTTAGCGTTGCCTTTTAATTATGTCCTATTTCTGCTGATTGTGCTCCATCCACACATTTGACTTATGCAAACTTCCAAGTATTTCTCTGCGCACTCTTCACCTCTCTTTATATATATATACTTAGCACTTTTATATATATATATATATATATATATATATAATGGATTTCACCGATTATTAATTTGCGCGCTGCATTTGTGCAGTATGTTAATTTCTCTAGCTCTGGTCTGGGGGAAGCAGATTTAACGCAGCAATAATAGATGTGCGTGACGAAGTGAACAGGGAAAGCGAGAGAATTAACCTGCGGAATATTACTGGTATTGCCTCCTCGCCTACCGTTGTCTTGCAGACTTGCCTGCCGTGTTCCCCAATAAAAGCCTACTATAGTTTCCATGATTAGCTTTGTCGTCATCATCAGCACCGTGATTGTCACCGTTGTTAACATCATTATCATCATCATTATTGCTTCGAGATGATTGAATACCGCCTAGGGCTTAGTGTACAGAAGAAAAATAGAGCAATCTTTAATTGCTTGTAGCACTGGGGCAAGTAGTTAAAGGGCAAGTATAGTGCTAGCATAAATATCCCACCAACGAACTGAACCACACATGCAATTGACTGTCAGCAAGACGCCTGCAATTGTACGCACTAACTAATGACATAGCCAGAGAGCAAATGTCGAAGGCCCGATGTCCACCACCGTCTTCGACCACCGAAATGCATGATCTTCCCGTAAGCCCGCAAGCTTCGATAGCAATGCTCGTAGTATTCGTACAGAGTAATTGTGGATCAGTAGCGGCAACAATTTGCTCTTTGACTGCTCGGCCATATCGTTCGTACGGTTTCCTTGCTTTTTGTTGCGTTCAAATTCATCATATATGCGCATACGTGTATATACATATATCTAGTCAGCAAAGTGCCGGGCCAAACTTCGAGTGCCACACACTCGTCTTCTAGCTCGTAGCCTTAACGCAGTTGCGATTTTGCGAAATGTTTGCTTCATGGGCGACGAGAAGACCTGCAAACGGAAAAGGGAAATTGGTGAGCGCTTACTGCAGAAGCAGAAGCTTCAAATCGATTCGAGTCGGAAAGTAACATTGAGCGTGTATACCCTGTTGCGCAAACGCCGTTGAGATTGTGCTCGATTAGATTGGACGGTAGCAAACTCGACCCTATATCGCCTTCGATTTCCTATTTTACAGTCCCAAACCCACTATCGGAACGTTCCTTACAGCTAGTCGCTTTACGCTTAAGTGGCAGGCTTATCTAGTCGTCACTTAGGGTAGCGTTTACATGCCGGTTACAAACCATGATGTCGGCAAACATTACCTCCGGTGTATTCTAGCCCCAGATGGATTCCTCAAGGTAGGTTTGGGCTTCAGATAGCGTGGAACTCGTTCAGAAATACTGTTACCACGTTTATCTTTCTGGTTTTCTAAAGAGCTTCTTTGCGAACATTGCCGGGCTGATTACCCGAGCTGATATCCAGGATTCCACAAAAATAAACTGTGTGTATGACCAGACATCACCGGCCATGTTAGACTGAATTTTGCGCATAAACGTTAGTAAACCGCGATTGCAACTAGCGGTTTGCTGAAGTGCATTCAAATAACGCATCTGACAGGTGCAGTGTGGACAGACAATATGATGTGTCCTACACTGATCATACGCTAGCCACACCACTGGACAAGGAAAGGCTTCTGGCGATTAATTCCTCATTATTTTTATGCTGACATTGATGCCAGTGATGGTGCACGTGCACTATGGCATGAGCCCAGCATAGATAAACGTAATCAGGCTTCTCAAGAGAAGTCTGATCACGTGAAGGCTAATCGCAAAACGATTGCCGGGACATCTGAGAAAATGGAAACGAGAGATGCTTAGTGCCATGTTATCTTGTTTGCATTGCACATTAGCAAGATAAAGTCGCGAAGGGATATAACGTCCAGTACAGAAATCATGTTAGGAAGTCAAACTCAGGGCTATGTACTATTTGCTGACAGCCACTCCGTCATGAGCTATACGCAGGACGATGCTGAAACCCTAGATAATATAACTACACTCATGGGCAGCAAAGTACACCTGATTGCTAAATCCGTGTAAAAGTGCAGTGGTTATGTGTTTGTACGATGCTCGACGAATGTCGGCTAGAGCAGACGGCCGAGAAACAAAAAAAAACAACTGCAGCTTAGCTCAGCAAATAGCATACAACGAGTGTACTCGTATGTCGTTGTTTTGACCTGCCTAAAATAGCCGCCTAAACTACCTACCTATCGGAGCAAGAACAAAGTCAAAGTGCAGCGCAGAAAGCGCACTTAGGGCAGCTACACGTGCAAGAGTGAGTTTTCCAAGTTGGAAATTTCGAAGAGGGTACATTTTGGCGGTGCCTCTCAACTTAACATACGGCTACGACCTGATGGCCATGTCTAGCACTAGGGCACTGGGATATATGCTAGAAGGGCAGCAAAAGAAGAGATGCAGCCGGATAAGCTCTAAAAATAGAAGGTCATTTGGCGGTTCGACTGCAGATATCGACACATATCTACTGCATACTATGCAGTGCATGCAGACAGACCAGAGAGCGCTGCTAGTAAGCAGCAATTTCTCATCATATATGCTTTCTGACAGTGTGGAGTTTATTGCGACATCTAATCGAAGGAGATGTCAATACGCGACATTAGCTTGTCTACATGAGCAACAAGAAACCCCAATTGTGGACGTAAACGTAAAGTGCTATAGGATGAATCCATATATCCAGTGCGGCGTCCTGGAGCAAAATGATTGTCAGTACAGCTACACGACAGACAGAAGACAAATTACCTTTTATATATATATATTGATATATATATTACAGTTATGTCTATTTCACTCAAATTGAGTATATAATACATTTCAAAATATTTCTTCATAAAGCTCTATCTTCTTCACGCTTCTGACGAGAGAAGTAGTATATATATATATATATATATATATATATATATATATATTGTGCCCGGATTTGATTGTCTGAAACTCTGGGGGTATGATCAAGCTCGGCGGGAAAATCAGTTTTGCCAATGGCAACGAGGAGCGGAAATAGTTCGTGAAATGATTTTTAGAGTGAAATGATTATTAATGCATTTTTTTACGTTGTAATATAAGGGATGGCTGTTCAGACATACGTTTACAAAATTCACGATTATGAGAAAACGCAATTTCTCAATTGAAAAACCGAGCATTTCGGCGCATTCGGAAAAAAATATACATTGGCTTGCTAGAGGAGGGTTGATTGTGATAACAAGAAGAGTTCGCAAAATTATAATTTTACTTTTGCATGTTCGAACTCTTACGCCCAGGTTCTCAATTTTTCCACTACGCGTGCGCAACCAATACGTTCAGATAAATGTACATCTTAAGTGAATCATTGTGATACTAACTTGGTAGCGCTGACGTCTATGTTGGTAGCGCTGATGTCTATATCATTGTTAATTAAGTCACTCGTCAAACTTGTAGAAGCTTAGAAAAATATTTATTTTAGTTTAAATCTAGCTCGAACTATTGCCCGTCAGCCAATCAGCACGTTCGGTAGCGATGGCAAAGCCCTTGTTGCATGCGTTTAAAGATACCAGGCGTCTCCCGAATGGTTCCAGCAGCAGTAACTATTCTGCCGACCAAATCAATAGGAGACTCAACGGGAGTTGCATAGACTAGATCCTTTAGGTGGCCCCAAAGGGCAAAAGTCGAGACTGGACAGATCGGGCAATCGCGGCGGCCAAGTTTGTGGACCGCCTCGGCCAATTCAGCGATTGGCGAAAGTCATCCAGATAATTCCGTACCGGAAGGGCGTTGTGTGCTGGAGCACCATCGTGCTGGAACCACATTCTCGACCGAATACTCTGTGAAATGTTTGCCAAGGGTTCTTGCAGGGTTGTGCCCAAAAATATGTAGTATGTTGGTCTATTTAGCCTGTCGGGAAGTATATAGGGTCCGAAAAGATAGTTGCCCACTATGCCAGCCCAGACATTCACGAGGAAGCGACGCTGGTGTGCATGCGGGCGGATCATATGCGGTTTCTCCGTAGCCCACCAATAAGCATTGTGTGCGTTGAAACACTTGTGTGAAGAACGGTTCGTCCGTGAAAAGAACAAGAGCAAGACATTCTACATCATCGGCCTCTGTTTGTTGCAGGAACCAGCGACAGTAATGAATGCGTGGCTGGTAATCAGAATCCGCCAAGGCTTGAACTCGCTGCAACCGGTACGGATGTAGCCCTGTATCCATTTAGCACCTCGTGAACTGCGGTGCAACTTACACCGACACTTCTAGTCGCCTGCCTAAGTCGCTTGCAGAAGGACGCACGGCTGACTACTTGCTCAACAATGTGTTCCTCCGTATTTAAGCTTCTCACCGTCGGCGGTCGTCCGGCGTGGTAGTGACGGCCGTGAAAATTATCCTGTTTCCGCAGAGCAAACGATGTAGTCTCGAAAACATTGTACTGACAGATATCCGTCGTTGTGGAAAACACTCTGCATACAGCTGGCGTGCGGCTCTCTGCTTTCTCAGCATTGCAAACAGGTCCTCGCACCAACGGCTACTAACTCATTTATTCATATGCCTCCTATTATATCACAGACTGCTCCCGCATTTAGTGACTTTTCTTCGCGTCTTTGCGGCGGCATCTTCTATGTGGCACCCTGTTTTTAGCTCGCTTTGCCAATGCCGCCATGTGTTTACCTTGTTTTGCCATGGCCGTCATATTTATAGCTTGTATCGCCATTGCTGCCAACCGACGCTGTCTATGCCCGCGCTGCTTAACGGAGGCTGCTATCCTACAGGCACACGGCTCAATTACAGCACTACTCAGCTTGACCTGTCTAGTCATTACAGCCACGCAAGATGCCGCCCCATAGAACGGCTAAAAACTAATAGTTCCACAGAGTATTCGGTCGGGGAGGGGGTTACAGCACGATGGTGCCCTAGCACACAACGCCGTTCAGGTACAGAATTATCTGGATGAGACCTTTGCCTATCGCTGGACTAGCCGACGCGGTCCACAAGCTTGACCATCGCGGTCGCCCAAATTCCAGTCTCGACCATTCTTTTGGAGCCACATGAAGGGTCTAGTCTATGCAATTCCCGTCGAGTCTCCTATTGATCTGATACGCAAAATAGTTACTGTTGCTGGAACCATTCGGGAGACGCCTCGTATTTTTGAACGCGTGCATCGAGAGCCTTGCTCTTGCTACCGAATGTGTTCATTGGCTAACGGGCAGTCGCTCGCGCAAGATTCGGGCTGAACTAAAGATTTATCTGAGGTTCTACAGGTTTGACGAGTGACTTAATTGACAAAGAAAGAGAACATAGTAGCTTCATTTATGCACTGACATCTGATATGGCAACCCGGAGTTTTGAGTTACTTTGCAACCATAGACGTCAGCTCTACCACTGTGGTATCAAAATGATTCGATAGTACGATTTTAAGATGTACATTTGTCTGAACGGATTGACTGTGCACGCGCAATTCTCTCACAATCTTGCATGTTGTAAACGTATGTCGGGACAGCCACCCCTTAAATCACAACTAAGAAAAATCCCATAAGAAACATCTCCGTCTTATACGAAGCATTTCTGCTCCCCTTTCTATTAACAAACATGAGTTTCCTATCGAGCTTGACCACACCCTAAAGTTTTAGGCAATTAAATCTGGATATCCTGAGAATATACCCGCTTGATGTATCTACCATAAGTGAAGCGGCCCAAAATTACCGGCCTTGCATCAAATTCGAATTTGCACTTCTAGTGACGTTTCAAGACGGCTTAGAAACTTCTAAAGAAAAAAAAACTATCTAATTAATCATCTTGAATTGTTCTCTCGTTTTCCCATTTCAGTAATAGGCCGTCCCCGATGCGAACCACCTCCCAATGCAGGCATCCTGCAAGGAAGGACACACAGAATGGAGGTGGTTCACCCGTAGGACTCTGCATCCGTTGTCTTTCCTGCGGATGCTATGCGTGCCCCCCCTCCCACTACTACGCTTCTTGTCGTTTGCAGTTGCGTCTCTACATTTCGCCGCTCGGTTCGCCAGGCAGGCAGGTAGGTTGTCTATCTATCGAGCGTGCACGGTTGTCGCAAGATCTTCGCAAGGATGCTCGAAGGGTGGTATTATAGTAAGGCGATTGCGGAGCGACGCGTAGTATAGCGTAGTATGCGGCCGAACCACGCTATTGTGTTGTCAGAACAACAAAAAAAGCAGCTCTTCACCAGAGGATTAGTTTCGACGTTTCTTGGTGTGCCTGCCGCCGGTCGGCTGGGCGGTCGCCCAAGCTGGACGGGGGGAGACGGGAAGTACAACTGCCGGAGAGGGCGCCGATCTATCTGTACCGCGGCTGGAGTTGGTTGGCTGTCTGCGGAGTAAGGCAAGGTTAAAAAAAATCAGCAGCAACGCAGACAAATAAAACTAGCGAACTGCGAGCGATGTAATCTGAAAGGGCGATGAATGCGCATCGTGTCGTAGCACCAGCGGAATAAGAAGAACAAGAAGAAGAAAAAGGAGAAGACAAGGACCTCAAATGCAGACACTGCCGAACTGTGGCGGCGGTAGTAGTGGTGGTCGTTCATGGTTCAACTTTGTTGAAATGGAAACCAAATCTGGCAGGCTGCGAAGCATCGTCGTCGTCGTCGTCACGGACGCGTATCATCCGTGTCGGGTTCGTTCGGCTCGTTCTAGCCGAGAGAGAGAGAGAGACACCGGAAGGGCGCCACGATTCCGGTAGCAGGCTGCGCACACCGACAAGCGTATCTCGTGAATTCGCGAGCGGCACCGAGACACCCGTTCGGCGCCGTTCACCCCGTCAACCGTGGTTCGTCAGCTCGGAAAAAAGAGCATAATTCAGACTCAGACGACGAGCATTGTTGTAACAGTAGCACCAGCAGCGGCAGCAGCAGCACTAACAGAAGAAGTTGTCAACGTGTATGAAGACCTGTCTTTAGTAGCCGTTCTGCTTGAGTTCGCGTGCCTTTCGACTTTTGGGCCGGGGAAAGTGGGGCAGGATTGGCCAAAAGAAATGAAAAGAAGGAGCAACGGAGAGAAAGAAAAAGCAAATGAGGAAAAGAAAGACACTGAAGAACAAACAGTGAGCAACAAATCTGCTAGCAAAGCTCGAGTGTTCGAGCAAAGCCCTCAGGCTCGCAAGCACCCTTCATTGGCAAAACTCCGAAGTGGAGATCTGAGAAGATAAGACCGATTGGTCTAACTAGCATCGCGCCATTAACCCCAAAAGCTACGACATACAGAGGATCTTAATCCAGCGTCTATGAGATTTATTTCCCTCTCTCTCTCTCTCTCTTTCCGGACCCACCTTACTCTGTCTCTTATGTGTAAACTTACTTCATAAACGTAACTAACACTTCGAACGATCGCCGGACAATTGTTAACACATGTGAAGGCCATGTATGTCGGCCTTGGTAAGTTATCGCAACTTTTAGATAAGAAAAATGCATACTTTGCGATATTAAAAGCACTTTTGTGTTTTCGGATTGCTACCTAAAGGACCGGTCTGGTGTTTAAAACTATACTCATATCAATCATACTAGACAATCGTCTTTTTACTCATTTAAATATAGTTCTTATACCAGAATATATATATATATAGTAAGTACACCATTTACACCGCATATTCTAGACTCATACAGAGCCTACAGAGAAAACAGAAATTTTAAATTTGTAGCTGAGATTTATACTGATGGCCCGGCCTTTTCTTCACGTAGATGGAAAGGAGCCATGCAAAGGAACCGCTCGCTAATCTGCCGAATAACCTGGCACGGGTACGACCATTACATATGCATGAAGCCAAGCTGTTTTAATATTAAAGAATGTGTTTGTAGCTTTTGCGGAGAGTTTGATATTGGACGCTATTATATACTTGTGTGCCCAGAAATTTGCGGAACGTCCTTATCATCCAAAGTTAGATTTATATTGTAAGACCAAAAAGTCACATTGTGACACCTTGTGAAAATTGAATCAACTGTCTACCAATATTGTGGTGAAATAAATGCTGAATTGAATATATATATATATATATATATATATATATATATATATATATATATATATATATACCTGCCAGTACCATCGATACTTGAGTGCATTCAATAAGAGCTCGATCGCTCCTTGGGTCTGCGCCATCGTGACAACCAGCCTAGTCTCTTTCAACAGTGAGAACACTTCGCCTGTCTCTTCTAACCTGTACCACGTAGGCGCGACAAAGCACTGTCGCGCCAACGCAATCATTTTTCTGCCGCAACGTGTGTTTGCCCAGCATTTCAAAGACCGGTAACCAGCAACATCCGTCTAGGAAACATCTTTCTTGTTTACGAGAGAAGAGGCGGAACGTGTCCGGACTTGACCTCATGGGTCGCCACTGCAGTCCTCATCTAGCGAGCTCGTCTTGACCAGCGCAACCTTGACAGTGAGGTGAAGGAGCGCCTCAATACGTCTTCAGAGACTACAGCATCGTACCCACTAAGAGCCTTGCAGCGCCAGTCGCAAACAAGAAGCTTTCCTCTGCCCGGTATTGGTGGAAGCTCAACTGGCCCTTCTGACGCCAATCGACAAAGTACGTTGCCACATATATGTAAGTTCTTTTTTATAGTATGTCGACACGCTCCATATACTTATTAGTAGTGAATCTTCTTTTATTATAGTAGAAATATATGACAAATTATGGAAAGTAAGTTGGACCAATTCTGATGTAAACAAATTTTATATAATATAATATATAATTCATTCCGTCGCTTACGGTCAAGTAGACCGGACGTGTCTGCGGCTCGCTCCCGAAAAAGTGTACTCTTTCTTCGTTTGTAGTGTTTGTAGGGTGGTCTTTCTTGCACACGACCTTCTTCGTGTAACCGTGCACCTACCGAGCAGTGCCTTTTTCCAAAACAACCTGAAACAATAACGTTTTGTGACAGCCTTCTGTGTAGTGAATCACTCTTCGTGAAGCCTCATAGGTTGCTGTGTCACTTGATACTGTGCCGGACACACTCGACTGTTTTTTGCGGTGTCCAGGTCACTGCCGTATACCTCGGAATCGATTTCCGCTCATCCCAATCATGAACATGCAAGGAGTAAAACGTAAACAAACAAACTCGGACCAAAACATTGAGGTTTCGAACAATTCCAAAAAGCTCAAAGATAACCTTGCATGTCCAAATTGCAACCTGACACTAGGAAGAGCTACTCAAATGAAATGCATTGAGTGTCAGTTGTGGGTGCATCTGAAGTGTACGTCCTACTCATATACAGAAGCGAAGAAGGATGAGATAAAGAACAGCTATAAATGTGTGAAATGCAGTCCCCCGTTGCCAGACGACAATGCAGATGACGATATGGACTTAGAGTCTGATGTGCTCACCCTCGTGAAATATCTCACCAACCAAATGAAAACGCTACAGTCAGCTGTTGGCCAGCTGGTGACAATTAACACGGAACTAGAAATGAAAAACAACCGCCTGGAGAAGAAAATTGATAAACTGCTGCAGTCTCAACAGATACAGGTGTCAAGGCAAAATAACCAGACAGAGGGAAACCGTGCTGAAAGTCTATCGCGCGGCCGCAGTCTGAACCGTCCCCTGGCCCCAAATCGAAATCGGAGCCATTCTCGCTCTGGTCTGCCTACTGTTCGACCCCCGCCAAATGTCACTCAAAAGCAGAAAACTGGAAATAGTGAGTCCTGGAAGAAGATGGAACACAGACGGCGTCGAGTTGTGCACGTTGGTGCCCGGTCTGATCAGGGACCAGCGACCCTACCGCGCGAATCCGTTCGTCTCTGTACTGAAAGGGTATTTATCTCTGGACAAAACGCTGCGCTTTCGGCAACAGAACTACACCGACACCTGTCGTCATCCGGTATATTTCCGCTTGTTGTAAAGAAAATAAAAACTAGATATTCCCACTACAGTTCGTTCTATGTGGAGATACCGGACTGCGATGCCGATAAAGTATTCGAACCGTCTATTTGGAATTCTGGAGCTATAATAAAAGAGTTCTCTGGCCGTCTGAGAGATAGTGACGTCATCGACTCTCATTCTGCCCAATGACCATCAGGGAAATCGTCACACCCCCAACGCAGACGTAAGAACAATAATGAACCTAGCCTAGATATTTACAACGAACAACATACTGACAAATTACCTGAACTGAAATGCATTCTTTTAAACGCGCGTTCTTTGAAAAAACCTGGCGCAATCGACTGTCTGACTAAGTATATGATAGCTCTCAAAATCGACATTGCCTTCATAACAGAAACCTGGCTTAACGATGGGATTTCGTGTGCTGAACTATCTGCCAATGGCAGATTTGAGGTCTTTCGCAAAGATCGAAATGCCCAATCCGGAGGTGGAGTTCTGCTTTTAGTCGAAGCCCAAATACCCTGTGCCCCGGTGACCGTCATGACATCATCTGAGACAGTTGCCGTCGATCTTCTGCTGCCCAGCAGCCGAGTGCGGCTCATCTGCTCTTATTTTAGCCCTTCTGGTACAGCAGCAGAGCTCTATCGTAACATGGTCACACTTGTCACCGACTTGGAACAACTCACCTCCATTGACAGCAGCGTCGTTGTTGCTGGTGACTTCAACCAAGGCAACATCGATTGGACTAACTCCATCTCTTCGTACCGTGAGTCCAATAAGGACGGCTATGAGGTGGACGATTGTGAACGAGCAAGTAAGGAAGATCTTCTGCTTCAATTTATTAGCACAGCTGGTCTCGATCAACTCGTGAAGAAACCCACCAGAGGCCAAAACTTACTTGATCTAGTATTCGCAAACGATGAATCCGTCGACAATGTCGTTTGTTCTCCTGCTCCCATTGCTAGTGATCATAACATGGTCAGCTTCACGATAGCTCCGGGCCCACTTCCTCCTCTGTACATTCCGACCTTCCTGGACTATGCCAACGGAGACTACGATGGGATGGTCTGCAATCTTCTTGCTACCGACTGGAACTTATTCTTTTCTACCTGCACGAACTCTAACGAAATGTATAATCATTTTATCGAGTACATGCATATGCTGCAGGACTTGTTGGTGCCATGCAAAACTGTTGGCGGGGCGCACAAGTTCGACTCAGTTATGCAACGTCTCACGAATCGTCTAGCGACCTCAAATGTTGAAGCTACTACTAAGACCATTCAAAAAGAACTTCAAAAAGTTCTGCATCGTAAGAGAATCATCGAGGAAAGCTCCATAGCTCAACATGGAAACCAATCAACAATCCATAAATACGTAAGAAAACGGCTCAAAATCAAAGACAGTGTTGGCGCAATTAAAAGGCAGGATGGATCGTTCGCTACTGAGAACTCCGAGAAGGCTGAATTACTCCGTGACGTCTTCGCCTTAACTTATCCGTCTCCTAGTGAATTAGCAGAGCGCTCCCGTCGGCCGCCACCTGATGTACATACAGCAGAAAATCTCAAATACGTTGAAGACGTTGACAGCTCCCCTGAAAACCTGACTCGACATCTCAGGAAGCTCTCAAATAAACAGAGCGAAACACCGGATGGTATAAGCGCATTCGTATATAAGCGATGCGTCAGTTCAGTATGTATACCTTTATCGCTAATATTCCGACGTTCTCTTGAAGAAGGAACTGTACCTGATTTGTTCCGCTGTGCCATCGTGTGCCCGGTGCATAAGAAAGGGGACAAAACTGATGCACAAAACAAACGTCCTGTATCGCTTACTTCTGTTGCCAGCAAACTCTTTGAGAGCTTAATCGCTGAAGCCGTTTACAACAACGCTAATCTTCAGGGACTTATTTCAAGAGAACAGTTCGCCTATCGACCAGGCTACTCTACGGTCCTGCAACTCCTTGAAACACAAAATGATTGGGCCTTGATGCTAAATGACAGCAAGCCATTCGATTGCATATATTTTGACTTCAAGTCGGCATTTGAAACGGTCACACATAATAAACTCCTGCAGGTCCTCCGTAGTTATGGTGTCGGCAGAAAAATAGTTGAGTGGGTAGCTGCATTCTTGCGTAGCAGAACTTTCCGCGTACGTGTTCATGACTGCCTATCATCCGGTGCTCGAGTCACTTCTGGCTGTCCACAGGGCACCATACTTGGGCCGCTTATGTACATATTGTACACTGATTCATTGAAACACATCGTCCCGACACATGTACATATGAAAATTTATGCAGACGATATTAAAATGTATACTATTGTTGATGATGATGTTAAGGCTGCGGCTTTACAAGCAGTATTAGGTAACTTCTTTGAATGGGTTTGTAAACTTGATCTCAAATTGTCCGTACAAAAGTGCGCTATTCTACATTTTGGTAAAACAAATCCTAGGTACTCCTATACTCTTGGCGGTGAGAATCTACAGTCTGCAACGATCATGAAAGACTTAGGTGTATTAACTTGCACTAGTTTAAAATATAGCGCACATATAACGGAAACTGTCGCCCGCGCATCCAGGAAAGTTAACTGGATTATACGGACGTTTGTACTGTCGGACGCTAGACTCTACGTCAGTCTTTACAAACAATATGTGTTACCAGTGATACTGTACGCGTCTCCTGTTTGGAATACAGGCCTGGCGAGAGACAAGAAACTCATCTCTACAATGCACAACAGATTTTTAAAACGCGTCGGATACAGGTGCAATATTGACCCTAAAGAGATCGAATGTGATTCAATTTTACAGCTTTTAAAAGACAACGATACCAAAATGTTCGATAAAATCTGTCAGAACGACAAAAGACTGCAATATTTTTTTAATAAGGTCGTAATACCAACACGAAGTGGCGCAAATTTATACGCAAAAGCCACCGCAAAGAAAACCTTTGTAAACAGCCTTTTTGCATGGCGCAGTAGCCGCCAAGCACGCAACTGTAACAACTTATCTGGAAAATAAATATCCCCCCGTTTCGGGGTGCGTTTAATAAAAATATGCAGTGTGCGTGTGGGCGTCGTTGTAATTCCGATGCAAATACGTGAATTTCCCCACTACTTAGTTTACTCTATTTCAATTCAATTATGTTTATTTCACTCAAATTGAGTATAATATACATTTAAAATGTTTCTTAATCAAGCTCTATCTTCTTCACGCTTCCGACGAGAGAAGTAGTGCAACGATTTTCGGTCCAACGCTGTGCATTCCACTGCATGGTACTTGGCACACCTCTGCAGGCAGAACCGGCAGGTGCACAACTCGTACTCCCCATGAAAGGTTGCGTTTGAACATACCAGATAGTGATAACCATGCACTATGTACCTGGTGTATACGTGGCGATTGTCAACTTAGTTTACTCTATTAGCAGCAGTAGAGATGCGAACCGAACCAAACTGGCCCGGACCGGACTGCTCATCGAAAGAGGCGGTTCGGAGATAGCACAACGAAAACGATTTGTGGAGTTTAGCTTTCTAACTGCTTGCCTCTCTGCATTTATATGGTTGTACCCTCTTCTAGCCGAGCAGTCGAACCAAAGTGCTACACTTAAGATGGACTAAATGGACTCTGTCTACACACAATTGTGGCAGACAGTTCATTTTTCCTCTTTGTGTTCTCTTTGCTGGCAACTCGTGCATCACCTAACTGATGCATCGTCAAAGCTTCAGCCGCCGCTGCTGTTCGCTCGATGTAGATCACAAGACTAGGCAGTAGAAAAATTGGTCTATCGTCAAACTTCTCTCGATTTCATTTCCTATTTCTGTTTTTGCCGGCAACTCGACCCCTGATGATGGCACCAGCTACTAATCGAGATCTATCGAGAGGCCAAAGAAGAACGGAAGGGATTTTTCCATGAGCCATCAGGCCATGACAGGATGAGCCACGGCCGATCATTCTCACTCCACAATTACTTCGGCATCCTTAACGAGGCGCATATAATTGTTTACGATTTGTTGTGTAATGAAATATGATTCGAATTCAAGCGCGATATCTCGTGGCGCTGCATACTATTTCTAAAATCGAACTACGATTATCTTCCACTATATGTCCTTCTATTTCCTGCTCCTATTTCCTGCTATTGTGTGCTTGCTTGTTGTATGCAACTACACCACTTCTAGACAACCATTTTTAAACAAGGGTTAAATGCGCCTCATAACCTTTTGCGCCCCATAACCCCCCTTTCCCCCGGGGGAGGGGGTATGGAACGCCGAAGCTCTGAACTCAAGTCGCAAGCATCGATCTGACTGTATAGACAATATGTCAAGAAAAATTGGAAATTTGTTAGGCAATAGTTTTATATTTTCTTATCCGTCCAAGTCTTCGATTTTTGCCCCTCCTTCTTTTTCTTCTTCTTTGTTGTTGTTGTTACTATACTTGTCGCTGTCCTTTCTTTCCTTTTTGCTCGCTTTCTTGGCCTTCGGGCTCCTGGGGCACGAGTACTGTCGTAGCTGGTGTCGAGCGAAACGTGCTGTTCGAATCGAAAGCCATTCTCGCTGTCACCTTCTCTCACCGTTACTACCACTACGGCCATTTTTCTCCCACGCGTTCCGTTGGCCTTGCTTCTTTACTGTCTTTCTCACCGCTGCCATGCTGTGGGTGCGTTCGAGTTGCGGAAGTTGTGTGGCGGGGTGATGGGGCGCTGGAAATGGCTAGTCGACTTGCACCGACATCTGTTTTCCGGACAAAGCTCCCACCTCAACCCATCCCGCCGACACTGCACGCTACTGCGCCTGCGTCTTCGATTCAAACGTGACGTTGCAATCCCCCCTTCCCCCGCCCCCGCCGCGGCCGCCCCTTCCACGTCGCACCCAATACCCCTTTTACCCCTCAAAAAACGCATTGCGCGTCGGCAGATCCATTCAAATAGACTGAATACCGTTGTGGCTCCGTTTTCGAGCGCTGGCGTGCCGGTGGCCGGAGATCGGTGGTTTCAACTGACTGAATCAATTGATCAGCGCGCAAGCAAATCTAGTTGTTCTCTAAAAATGCCACAGTCGAAGTTCTTCTTTGGCTTCTCGCCCCTGTACCGTAACGGCTGCTGTAGCTGCTGTATTGCCTGCTTGCTAGACTAGGCAATTCTTATAGGAATGTCGACCTGCCCTGCCTTCTGACAGGAATAGTGCGCCGGGCCGAGAAGAAGTCAATGGTCGTATGTTGTTCCCAATTCATCCATCGGCGGTTGCTTATAGTAGCAACAAAATAAGTAGATAGATCAATGCAAACAACGAACAGATAAAAGCAGACAATGACGACATTTATACATGCAGCTGCACGTATACTTGGCGATGTTACTACGTAACCACCCCACCACTATGGGTGTAGCTATCGCCTTACTGCTTGCTATTTGAATGCTCCACCTACTTCTACAACTTCAGTCGCTTCTGTCGCTGCTGCAGTGCAGCACAGTGCTTGTGCTGTGGCCAACTATTTCCTTTGTAATTTGGGGTAAGCCTACTAGGCCTATAAGGCAAAGAAAGCCAGCATCTCGCTAGAGCGAGCTGTTTCAGTTAGCATAGCGGCGGGGGAAATCGTCGACTGCGGCGACGGACTCCACAGCTAGAGAAGCCACCCCTTATCAGCGTATCGCACGACTTTGGCGTTGAAGTAAAGGATAGTGTCGTTAAAGTTTAAGGCAAAGCAATGGTGGCGCACATCTGTAGCCGGCGCCAGTCAAAAGTCGCTGCCATTTGGGCGCATTAGCTCTTCTTTTTCTTCTGTAATTTTCCCTGCCGTGTTTTGGTCTGACGGCCCAACCCGTCTGTTTAGTCAAGCGATCTAGTACCGCGCAGTCTGATCGGCGAGTTGTTTACTCACAATGATGCAATCTTTATCCTGTGCGTAGCTAACGTCAGTTCTCTCTCACATGGGCGTTTACGTCGACTTAGACCAGCGTGTTGACCAGCTACAGCGTCATTTAATGAAGCAGGCTGGGGTCCAACTGGGGTCAGCTTTCTTGCTCCCGACTTCTCAAGTGCTTGATACCCCCTGTCTCAGTTGGAGGTTCCTGTATCCCATTTTGCCTTCGGCGTTCTTCTAATGTCTCTTTCTTTTTCTCTTCGTCCTGGTGATTGTACTGGAACAGCCACAGAAGAAACGGCAACGTCCAAGCTACCCCCGTCAGTCACACACTCGTTAGCTGGCTTTTTGCCGTCCAGTGCCGCAAATCAACTAGAGTGAGAGTGTAGCATTGACAGATAGCCGGCGTAGAATGTTCCCTTACAATCAATAGCAAGCAGGAACTCCCGCTGACGTTTCCCGCTTTTAGTCCAGCAAGAGGCGATGAAGCAAACAGTTATTTAAAATTCATTTACCGTTCATTTTGCTCAAAAAAAGTTGTGTCAGAAGGATCAACGAGCATCGTTGATTTTCTCTAATGACGCATAAGGGCTAAATATACTTAAAACCAATAATGCACTAGGTACAAACAAAATGCTTCGAAAAATGCAACATATGCTATGGGACATGTTTAAAAAGAACTAGCCCCAAAATCGACAACAAGATATTACACATTTGCATAGAGACACGTTTTTGCTTCAAAGGATGACTATTTTAATTATGATTACTACCAGGTGAGAAAATACTGTTGTTAACACCGATAAGCAATATGCTGCTATCAGAACCAATAAACAAAACGGCCAAGCCTCCGAATTCTACGTTTTCAATAATGTATGTATACTTACATTATTTTCTTCACCTCTTAGGGTATATTATAGAAAAATCTCCTTGCTCATTTTCTTGTCCTTAACCCCGGCTTGAGCCGTTATTTAGGTTAATTCCAATAAATTGTCTGCAAGTTACCTTCAGTACAATCAACAGCACGCCACTCCGCCGCTTTCGTTCTATCTCTCTCAATGCCATCAGTATAGGAAATGTTATCGTCCAAATGCATATCATATCTCCACCTACTTTCTCATCTCTCAAGGTTTCGTTCTTTTTCCCTTACTTATCCAGCCTAGCAGGTAGCTCCTTTGCTAGTAGTCAATACATGACGGCAATTATTGTGGTAGGTCGGCAAGTAGTTCTGTGTCCTCTGATTGTGTTATCTTTTTTTTAAGCCTAAAACTAATAATCACAATAATTTTATTAACCAATTTATATTACAATCCTGTGTAAGTGAACGTGTTAACTTTCAGCCTATAACAGCCCTGGTGTGCACCATTGGGCAAGCGACCCCAAAACTGAGATCGCGTTGCCCCGCTGGACGTCAATGCAAAGTCTTTGGCGCCTCTCTTGTCCCCAGTAGTTATCTTTAATCGTTCGCCCAATTTAGTAAGTATTCTTTCAGTCAAGGGGCCCGGTGGTCCCAAGGTTTCGAAGGCCACTGGGCTGAAGTTATGGGCTCTTGCCAGTTCGGCATATTTGTTCATCTTGTTCGTTTCTGCTTGGGCGTGACCAGCTCTAAGTGAACCGAAACCCACCATTGAGGGTGAAAGTGAGTCGGTTACGGTGGCATCCCATATGAGGGTACGGCCTCGTTCAAAGGGGATGAGAGTCATCCCGTCGGGACGCTTGCCGTCGTTTCTGGTTAGTCCAGTTGGTTCCAGTGTACTTGGGTAGCCTGCCGTCCTCAAGGCCCTTGATATTGTGTCGTTGATAGCCGCGTGACGTGGTCGACGACCTTCACTGAGGGCGCAGGATAGAGCATATGTGAGGGTGAACGAGCGGCGTACCAAGTCGGAGGCCAACGCATATTCTTGTAGTGGCATCATCCAGTAAGGTTCCTAACGATGCACTGGGTAGGGCGTGTAGCCAATCGCTTGCATGTTTTGCGGAGGTTGCCCTAAGCCGAGCCCTAGTAGAGTCACTGTCAGCTTGATCAATAAGTAAACAAGCATGTTGATCGGCTAGCATGGCCGACCACTCACTCTGAGATGCGACGTTATTTGGTGAAGTTCCAAGAACCTCAACCAAATTACTCGTGACTCGATCTCGCATGGAGGTAAATTCGAGCTGGCCGGCTTCGTCAAGAAGTTCGCAGACCTTGCCGGAAATCTGGTGGGTGGCAGCAACTATCGCAGGGAGTGCTAATATTGTCGGCCCTGGTAAGCCAAGTCCCCCCTTGGCTATTGGCAAGAACATCTGTCGTTTGGCTGTATCGTCCAGTTTGATGTTAAGCAGATTGGTTATTGTATTGGCTGTAAGATCATTGAAGCGTCGTAGCTTGTCCGTTTCGCCGGTAAGTTCGATACCCCTCAGAATATGAGTTAGGCGTGTGGCTGAGTAAGAGCACCTTAGCAGGTAAAGGCCGTTATGGTAACCTATCAAAGGAAGGCGCTCCGAAGCGGTATTCAGTTTATTCACCCACTTCTGCAACACGGGGGCGACACCTTCCTGAAGTAGGGGTACCCCTAGGAGCTCTACTTCGTTTGCGCTGAGTATCTTGCAGCCCGGTAACAAGTGCGTGATCTCAGAGGTTGTTGAATCTGCATCAGGATTCCATACGAACAGTTCGCATTTCGAGGGATTCAGGGCTAAGCCGCTTACGTTCTCGAAATCGATAATCTTCTGTATGTCACTAGCGATTGTAGAGGCGTTGCCTGCCAGTACGCCATCGTCTAAGTATCACATGTTAAGCGGGCTTTCGAGCGATTTGATCAGGTCGTTAACTGCCAGGCAAAATAAAGGTGGACCCAGAGGGTCTCCTTGTTGTATACCTGTCTCGGACGATAGTATTAGGTCAGACGTTACAAGGCAAGTTGGACGTCTATATGAGGACTCGACATAATGGTACATGTCTGGGGTTGAGTCCTTGACTGTCCTTAGCAAATGGTCTCTTCTTATCGTATTAAAAGCATTTGAAAAATCCAACTTGAGCAAGTACGTAGGGCAAGTCCTGGAGGCCACGAAAGAGCGAGTTGTATGAACTCCGGCTTTGACCGAGAACCCTAGTTGTCGGTCGTCGATTAGGTGTGCGAGCTGTCCTGTGTTATCTCTTATGCTGACCTTCGAAGCAATCCTGCGCAGGTATGATGAGCATGCTATCGGTCGGACAGAGCCGCACTTCTTTTTCAATGCAAATAATTTAGCGCCGAAAATGATTGGTAAAAGTTCCGCTGGTGGTTGCCCGAAGCGCAAGATGTCAACAACTTTGGCGATAGATATTGCCAATTTATTGGCTGTTTCTCCGAGGTTTGGGGGCAAGTCGGCTAGTAGTCTTGGACGGATAAAGTCTAATCCTGCTGAGGAACTTCTGGGAAAAGATTGAACAGCAGCAAAAATGTCTTCCTTGCTTGTGGATCCAGAATCTGTTGATGGTGGCTCAGGCCATATAGGCTCTGCTGGTGCAGGCGGGTGTTTCGCTCTTAGTGCGTTGGCGGTATCTTCGCCAGATGAAAACGTGTCTGTAGAGATTAGGATTCTAGCAGCATTGGTGCCGTCTCCTTCAGATAACTTGGTTAAAACTCTTCTAGCAACATCGAAGTCAGTGTGGGTTCGCGCGTTTCTTTGAGCGGTTCTGTGGGCTGTCAGGTTATGCAACCTGGTGCCGCACTCGTAATCCCGGAGATTCTTCCTTATGATTCGCGCTAATGATTGGTTGATATTTCTATTGGCTGGGAGGCGGAGTATGACAGGTACGAAGGAAAATAAGGCCAACCAAGCGTGGAAACTGTTCTGAGTGTGCACATCATCGAGCACCTTAGTGAGGGTCAAGGCTAAGATATGCCTAATGGATTTTGGTGTGATACGTACTAACTTAAAAGTTTTACTAATGTCTTGAAGCTTGACTAGGATATCTTTAACTGAAGGATCGGCGGGGTGACTCGTGTCAATATCGGGAGACGGTGCTATATCTGTCGGGTGTTTTGCTCTAGTGTGTCGTAGTAAACCTCGCCTGGTGTATAGTAGGCCACACACCGGGCAGGGAACTTTCAGGCTAGGTTCGGCGTCTACGATGTTAGGTTGTACCAGCAGTCTGGTCGTTGTTGTTGGGGTTGAAGAGCTCCCGGATGGCAGGTAGGCGTGGTCTTCCATTATGACGAGGTGTGTTTAAGCTTCTCAACAAGTGGAAGTAACGCAAGTAGGGGCTGAAGAACTTCAGTAATAGTTTCGATCGCCTTAGCTAGCTCTGGGCTGACTACTGAAAGAAGGCCAGACAGCGACGACAGGTTGGTGAGCGTCTTGTGGGCCTTGGCATTGACCCGGCGCCGTGGTAAAATAACACGAGACCTTCTAAACGATCCAGCTCGTTGTTGTTGTGGCATTCGTTTCTTGTTCGGCGGGTTCCTGGGCCTAGGCATATTTTTTTGGCCAATAGCGATATCGGCCGGTATAGGCGCTTGTTTGCAAGTTTCTTCTATAGTTGCTGCGGGGTGATTTACTTTCACCTGCTGGAGTGTACGGGCCTCACTGATGAGTCTACTTTTCTACCTAAGGAAGAAAAGTCTCGGGCATGAAGACGCTCCAGCAGGATGTGGTCCACGGCAATTAACACACCGAGGTGTATTTTGACATGAAGCGGCTATATGCCCCTCGGTTCCACATCTACGACAGATTTTTTGTTGGCTACACTGACTTGATATATGACCGGGTCAGAGGCATTTAAAGCAGACCATCGGTTGATCCGGTTCAAGCACTACGGCGTGCGACTTATAACCCATAAATATAGAGATCGGTGGTTGCCGGTCAAATGTAAGTATCACCCGGTCTAAGGGCTTCCGTACATCGACCCGAGTGGCGTGCAGGCGACGAACTTGAGTCACTCCTAAGTCTTTTAATTCCTCTAGGATTTCTGCCTCTGTGAAGGCGATGCTAACACCTTGAATTCTTGCCTTGAATGAAGCTATAGCTGGGCATAAGGCCTTTACTTGTATCCCGTTTAGTTGCTTGATGTTCAACAGAGAAGTTGCTGACTCCATGTTAGAAGTCCAAACGGCGATACTTGACTTGTCACCAGAAATTCTACTTCCTGAGGACAATGTGTGAATTGCCTTAAATAAAGTTAGCAGTGACCCTTCTTCAAAGTTAACGGGCGTATTATCTTCGGTGGGTTGTCTGCGAAAGATGACTTTGAGGGTGCCTATGGTACCTGCTTTAAGATCATCTCTAAGCTTGTCCAACTGCTTCAGTTCTCGCGCCGCCAAGCGCTTCTCTTTACGGGACGTGTGAACTGTGAATCCACCATTATCATCGTCCGTGTTAACCGCTTCGTCTTGAAGCAACTTGTTCTATAGTCTCAGGTAACGTCTTCCTCCTCTTTACGCCTAAAGGTGTGTTATTTTCCATCGTCGGGGTGGCGTTTTCACAAACGGGATTTTCATGGGCGGCCTTCAGGTTATCTGATAGTAACACTACAGCGTTGGGCGCTGTTCCACTGAGCACTGTACTGCTCGTTGATTCATTTCCAGGTGTTCCATCTTTGCGCAGTCTAGTGATGTCCAGAGAGCGCGGAGCAACAATTGAAGGTGGCTGTGGCCCGGGGGCCATAACGTTCTTCGGTATCGACTGTATAAAAAACTGTCGCACTCAGAAAAAAAAACGGGAAAAAAAAATTGTTCACACGACCGGGGGATCGACTCGGTCCCCTCACTCCGTAGTCAGTGGCCCTGTTGCATACGCCACGCACTGCGCTTGAAGTGTTAGTCGTCGATAACCAACTAGCGGCTACCGTTTGTAGTATGATGTAAACAAACAGTCGTAAAATGTAAACAATCACGCTGTCGAACGAAAGTTTTGAACACACTCGAGAGGCGGACTGGCCTGGACGGGTTAGGGTCCTGACGTTCAGTGCAACGACTACCGGGCCTGCGTCGCGCGTCTATGGAAACGTCACTCAACACTGTCTCACTGCACCAATTGGCGCCGCAATAATCGAACTCGAATTGGCTACACGATTAGATTTTCCGGGAACACAGGTAAGAAGCGTCCGCACTCGACCAAGTGATCGAGGAAAAAAAAAATGTGTTTTCTATACCCGTTTTAGCACACAAAGGTCATTACGTGTGGGGATGTGTAGGATTCAGCCGTTCAGCTTTTTAACACCTGTTCCAACACCAAGATTCGTACGTCGACCCCTGGTCGCACTTACACCTGCTATGTTTTGCTATGTGGCTCGTAGTATTACGTGTTTCAGGATTTTGTAGTCACCGTATTTCATTTCTATAGACCAACGACGATCTGGTTTACCGTGTGTACGGTATTAGCTCTTCGCCTATACGTGTCTTAGTTGCCTATTAGTTGTGTCCTAAGTTATTATTGTTCAACTCCTAACAAATGTTTCTAGTTTATTATACTTATTATAATTGATTTTTGGCAGCCGTGCAACTAAGGGGTTAGAGGAACACCTAACTTTGAATATTGGCCTATTGGCCCGTGAAATGTAGCTTTTTAAATGTGTTCTTTCCAAAAGCGCTATATTACCAATGGTCATAAATTTCAGTATAATTTAGGTGCCATCGGGAATTACGCTAAACGGCTCTGCTAGATAGACATTGCCTTTATAATATAGATGTTTTAACGCTAACGCTAGCATCGCGTCTAAATCCATTGGGGTTCCTATAGACATGTTTCTTAAGAGCTTCTCCACTTTCACTGACGTGCTTCCCGTGTACCTGCCCGCGGCAATGTAGGTCATCGTTCTTGCTTTGACTTGTGCTGTTTTTAACGGGTACTTCCTGTGGTGTATTCTGATCTTGTCTTAGAATTGAAACGTCACCACGGTGTTGGTTATGTGTAGGTATGAGGTGTTCAGATTCTTAAGCCCCTGCATTATAACCTCCGTCCCGGTCGCACAAATACCTACTGTACTTTGCTGTGTAGCCCGTAATGTTACATATTTCAGACTTGCAACTTCTCCACATTGAATTCCTATAGGACTGCGACCATCTGGTTGGCTAGCCTTGCCGCATTAGCGTTAATTAGCGTACATTTATTTCATATTTGCTATATTAAGGATAACTTACGCCTGGTAAAGTGCGAAGTCCTCCTACTTTTTAAAATTAAAAAGACATTTTAGTTTTTGAAATAGTGCTTGAGGTGCATAGACCTGCAGAGCTACTAGACAACTACATAGCAGCAAAACAACCTAAAAAGTCGATATTTCATTAATGCGCCTAACAAGTAAAAAATTTTGGTTAAAACCTCATTTTATGTTGTAATGGCTGTTCTACATTAACAATTACGATGGGTTTGTGTCGGAGCCCATGGTCGGAGAAGCGGGTGAGAACGTGGCGCTGCTCGAAGAGCGGTTCTATCCATACATTGTCCAACATTGCCAGTCTCCTGTAGCACGCTTTGGGCATTTCTCTTATCTTCGGCTTAAAAACCATACGATACTCTCGCAGCAAAGCCGTAGGCGAAAGGTTGAAGCTGTTTACCAGATCCTCGATAAACGGCGTCGTCCTCGATATACTATAGGTTTCTGTCTGTTCTGTACGTTCTAGGGAGAATCAAAACTCTCTTAAGTAATGTTGACTTCACCGTATCAAATTTGTGGGTACCGTATGCTATCACAGAGGCTATCGTTAGGTTGAACTTCTTCTGTGACGCTGAGGTTTAGGTTATGGCGACAATTATACTATTGATTCGCTAATATACATGGGCCGGTCGAGCCCGGTGGCCTGGTGGCATGCGTCTGCCCCTCGCAATCGGAGGAGACAAATTGGTGCGCGGGTTCGAGCCCCACCGTTGCACATTTGTATTTATGGGGTCCGTCTGTGAAGCATTGCGCAACGCAGTCCCATGGAATTTAAATCTTAGCTGAGAGTCAGCCCCAAAATATATTTTTTTAGTATACGTGGGCCGACACCGATGTGCCGCTTGGCGTTAGCTTAACGGCATTAAATTAAACTCGCTGTCTTGAGACTTATGTCTTCAGACTCCTTAGAATGTTTTTAGACCCATAAACACTCTACTATATACCACGAAGTCATCGATGTAGAGAATTATGCGAACACAGGTGTAGTGGTCAATGATAAGAACCCGCAGATCAACACTAATATTAGGAGCGGCTGAGATTATCCCTCTGGGGATATACGATGGTTTCCAGGAAGGTCCCGTGTTTCTGAATGCCGTTATCTAAGATGACCGAGTTTGCTTTCGGGATCACAACAAGTATTTGCAGAATTCGTGGGTCAGAGCCCGCAGCGGCTAGCCCTGTTCAGAACGATCTCCCTAGGGGGCAATTGCAAAACGCCACTTAGTAGCCTACAAATCTTAATCAAACGCTACATCATAGTCCTACCAATACAGCGTACAAGGCCTGGCGGTTGAAGGTAGCCGAGTATCTAACGTCGTTTAAAAGCCTCTGGCATACGTCGTCAAACGTCTGGCGCAAAATCCATGCTGCGATTCCTCGAGGGATGATTACCTAGGCCACGAGACTGTAGCTGAGCCAGCGCGACAGGAGACATCTTGTAGATGCTGTTTTTTTTCAATGCCTTGCCAAGAGAACTGACGTAGCGGGTTGCCTCTGCATTTGGGGATGACTCTAAACAAGCATTCCGACCAGGCTGCTAAGCATTTCATAAAAACCGCTGTCTAAGAGGGCGATAGGCAGACCGCTTCTTTTATATCTTCCTTCAGGACGAGGTAGGTCCGAAGGCCTTCGTATGTTTCAATATACCAATTGCATTTAAAACTTCTATTCGACAGAACGAAACATCTGTCTGTTGGGATGCCAGACGCGCGTATTCGTCCAATAATTTTAGGATACCGGTGTGGCCCCGGGTGTGCCATCTGTCGTTGCAGGTTCGTCGAAATTGATGGCCGAAAGAATCGAAGGCAACTAGAGAGCTACAGAACGCAAAGGTTTTCTAAGGGCGCGGGTGGGTAGCAAAGCACGCGGACGCCAGAAAACGGGTTAAATATGCTGGACTGGAAACAAGATTTATTTTTGTGCCTATTGCCTTGGAGACACTTGCACCAATCAGCAAGGGAACCGAAGCATTTCTCAAAGATTAAAGTAAGCGAATTCAGGTGGTCACAAGCGACCACAGAGAGTGTCAATTCTTGGGGCAAGCGTTGTCCTCGGCCGTTTGCAGAAGGAACATGGCATCTATTTTAGGCGCCATGTAGTGAACTAATTATTTAAAAAACTTTGCAAAAATACGTTCAGACCCTACAACTGTAACATTGTTTAACATGTAAAAAATAATAACTGGTACATAATTATAAGTCAAATAATTTCGTAGCCAATTGTCCGCTTGTTTACCATATTTTACGTCTCCTTCAGGATTTGAATAAGCGAATAAATCTATTGTTAAGGATCTCTGTCTCTCTCTCTCTCTGTGGATTATCGGTAGGTCCACCACCATCAGAGTAAAACGTTAGCGCCAATGGAGTAGTGCATATCCAAATCCCATGCTTTTCCAGGCTTGGCGAGTAGCAATTTTCCCGACAAAGAGCAGCAGTATCAAGCTCCTGCCAGAAGAGCTGGTACACCAATCGGAATAATCCTAACGGCGTAGCTAATCTTTCCTGAGATCTCAAAATAGCTCCGTCTGCCAGTGCTCCAATACTCCAATAAAAGATAATTAGGAGATGCTGAGGACGTGTTGTCTTTAGCCAGTAGGCTTAATGCAGTTGTCTTTGTCCAGCCAACCCCTTTAAAGATTTCTCGAACGACTGGCATTAATTCGGGTGGAAACGGAACCGACATCGTTGTAGGGATGACATTCTGCTCAACTTTGGTACTTTGGTCTGTCTTCCTGATCGTGAAGGCCTTAGGAGTTTTTAAATGAGTGTATTGATTCATTATGGTGTACCATCTTAGTACTATTTTTGGATCTTTTTTAGCAGCATTGCATTTTATATATTAAGTTTGGTATTTTTTCATAGATCAAAGGAGGGTTTTACTGTTACGGAAACTGACCAAAATATTTAGACTGTATTCGGCGAGGACAGCATTTTACGGACTCCGTACGACAATGGGTTCATCATCCGTCCAACTTAAGCCTTTTGGATGAACGCTGTACTGGGCGGCCTAACGGTGAGAATTTGCCGTGAACTTTGGAGTGGATCACACAGCCATCGTCATTCGCCTTTGTTTCGCCCATGGTTTCGGGTCAAAGTTGAACCAGTGGTACCACCTTTACTTGAGCGAACGCAACCACATGGCGTCAGGCAAAACGCTCTCCTTGCTTTGCCAGACACAACCAGTGTTTCTGAATCAAACTGTAATCTAAAAGAAAATGCTTTTTACGTCAAAGCGAAAAGTGGAATGTCCTGGTGCGATTCAGGATCTCTTTTTTTTCATGAGATTCAGGAAAAATCTTTTCAGAAGACACCAAACAGTCTAAGCCATCCGCGCAGTAGTTTGCTCTGTGTTCGGGTGGATAGACATGGCATCGTCTACTAGAGGTGAACTGGACCTTCCTAAAGCAGTTTCCCTAATCAGTCGCAGCACATATTGCCTCCTTCGACGACTCCTCGCATTCGGCGACTAGTGTCGCTGAGTCTATCTCAGACCCCCGGGCGGTTGCGAACTTCCAGTCTACGCTGGAGCAGAACGAGGGTAACGCTATCACATTCTGTAGGGCTCTCCTGTATATTTCTTCACTTCAACGTGCTTTAGAGATAACAAACGGCGTTCGTTGGAGCGGCCTATAAGACCGAATAACTTTGGCCGCTGACAAAGCGAGATGATAAGCAGTTTCCTCGCCGGGTGCAGGTTTATGGCTGCACGCCCTCTTGAGCCTTTAGCTGGGTATCTTTCTGGATGACAAAACAACCCAAATATTGCTTGGGTTGACGTTGGGTACAGAGCTAGTTACCTCTCACTCGGTGCAGATGCAGTGACAAGGTCGACTCGCCAGGTCACGACGGACTTTCCTGTCTCCAGATTTCAGGCTCCCACGCATTCAGAATCCCACGCATTCAGAATCCCACGCAACTAAGTCTTAAACGAAACATTTAGCAAAAGACTACGGTTTAGGCAAGGCTTCCCGTGCGTTTTGGAGCCTCTCAAATTAGTCAGAGACAAAAAGAAGAGTCCTGACGGCGTCATTTTGATTCCATTGCGTACGAAGAAACTACTCGGAAAGGGGTTGATACACCTCTGCAGCACTCCGGAACGAACGGGACGTGACTGGCTGAGTTGGTAACTAAATTAGCCTTGAAAGGAATGTTTACTCACAAATGGTTTTATCTATTCTAGTATGCGGCTATTATACCTAAGCACTCAAGTACACGAACACTCGGGTACAGGCGATCGTTGTTTCTTATGAATATTAATTGCATTTTTATTGTGGACAGTACCGCCCCAGTGTCTTTAACGTTGGACGGGCGCTTCTAATAGTGCAAGTTCCGCGTTGAAAGAGGACGGTTGCGAAGTCGCCGACCGGCCGACCGACAAAGACAGATCTCGGGATCGTTGGCCGAAAAACTGTAGTCGTCTGAAATGGCACGTTCTTTCTGCCTACAGATCTGTTCTACTTGTGGATTGCTCAGAGAGTATACGAAGATGCTCTCCTTTCTGCAGGCTAGCTAGGGAGGGAAAACGATTTTCCGGACCCCCATAGCGACAGCGACTGTGGTTGAACGAGATTGCGGACATAAGTCCTGTCGTTTTTTCTTTCAGTATAGCTTTATGCATCAAAAGAGAAAGAGAAGGATCTGACCCGACCCAGACTGTACAGTGCCTCAGTAAGTGTCGCCTGGTAAAACGTTCCGAAGGAAAATTCAAGAATTCAAGTCACGTTTGCTCAAAAACACCATCATCTCTCTAGGCATTCGACATAGCGATGAAGGTCTATTTGAACTTTGTGTGTGTTTAAAAACAAATATACAACCAGTGCTGATACAGCGCATTACCTGTTTTTGGATGTATAAATTTTAGGCTAACAAAAAAAAAATATATATATAAATATATAAAATGTGTAAGCTTTGAATTAGTCTTACCGACGACCATGCCGTGAAATTGCACTATTTAGTGCAAGACTAAGAACTGTGGAGCTCCTTAAAGCAAATATCTTGTTTCTGAGTGAAGATCAAATGACTAAAATGTGTAACACTGGTTTAGTTGCTTGACATAGAAGCACAAACGGTGCGATTGTGAGACAACAAGAGAAACTCATTTCCTTAAGAAAAACTAAGCACACCGTCGTATTCGCGAGAAAATTATGCTTCGCTTAAAATACACACGACGCCGGCTCGAAGAGGTATAATGGTCGTTTAAAAGATAATTTGGAAAAAGAAGTTCTGTTATTACTTTTAACGCGCAATACCTCATAATTCGATTCCTAGGATTACCACAGCACTCAAAGCTAAGGTAATGCTTATCTAATTGTAAAATTATAATTTTGATGCTGAATCTATGGCGATCCGATCGGTGGTTGCGTAGTAATGAAAGTTTTCCGGAGTGTATGCCGAAACTGAGTGCACGCATAAATGACTTACTCTATCAGATACATCACTCGTCATAGCTCTAGAAACATACACAACTATTTTGTATCTTACAGTGACTGCTGGAAAGTGCCTTCGCGGACCATTTGGCTGATTCGGGAGTGTTCGCAGAGAGTTGCAAGTCTTGGAATATGCCAGGCATTGCTCAAACGGCCTCAGCAGCGAGGATAGTCTTGGCGACCAGGTCTTCACGGGACTCGTAGACCGGAATCTCGTAGACAAGAGCCTTTAGGTGACCCAAAGGAAAAACACTTGTTAAATCTGGCGACCGCGATGGCCCATCGCTTGTAATCTGGATCCAGCATAGTTTGAATTTGCTGCCGTTGGCACGGTGTCGTTCGGCCTTTAGTATTCTGTAGATGGTACTGCGACTCACCTAAAGGCCGTCGTCCACGAGATTCCGGCCAAGTGACGTAAAGAGCTCCATTTCAGCGAATTTCCGTCTAAACGGCTACGTCGCATCTTCCAACCGGCGTAATACGTCCTTCGTAGAAGCAGACATTTCCCATAAATACGATAGTATGCTCAGTTTCTGTATAGGCAGACTGGTTGTCTCACAATCGCACATTTCGTGCTTTTATGTCGGGAAACAAATCCGGTGACACAAATTGTAGTAATCTCACTCTCACTTTGAAATAAAACTTTTTAGAGACCATGTTCCATTGGAAAACGTTGGCTCAAACGAGCTCTACAATGTCATATATCACATTTCAAAAATCTGGACATCCTGTTTATATATATATATCAGTGACAACGCACCACGATAAACAGCTCAGAGCGCACCGATCTCGTCCTGCAAAGAACGTGTCGATATCGATAAACGAAACTGGCAACGCGTTGCTTTACCTATTACATGTTTGCGGCTGTAAACATAGTAGCTGAGAACGGCGACAACAATAACAACAACAACAACAACAACAACAACAGCAACAACAACAGCAGCAACAACAACAACAACAACAACAACAACAACAACAACAACAACAACAACAACAACAACAACAACAACAGCAGCAGCAGCAGCAGCAACAACAACAACAACTACGCAACTACGACCGCCCAGTCGTCCAAGGCGGACTGCCCGGTTAACACCGGACCTGAGGTCGAAGCACGGACCTATTCGGGGCGAGAAACTGACGTTAGAAAGTGATAGAGTTATGCGAGAGAGGGAGAGATCGAGAGAGATAGACCAAGGGAGAGCGCAGAAAAGCGAGAAAAGAAACCAGCGGTAAAGGTTGAGAATGAGTGAGAAATAAGTATGAGAGTGAGAAATAGGAATGAGTAAGAAATAGGAATGAATGAGAAATAGGGACGCGGTGGGAGCTCGCGGGGCTGGAACTTCATTTCCGCTTCACTGGCATGAGGTGCCGCGAGGTGTTTCGAACTGCTGCGTCGGTTGTGGCCGCTGCTGCCGCCCGCCGCCACCAACACCACCATAACACCGGCGACGTCGTCGTTGTGGTTCTTGTCGGCGTCTTGGCGGAATTGATACGGATGCAAGCATTCCGAATGCGAGCCGCCTAAGCATCGCGCATGGAACGACGACGCTGTCCACCAAGGCTCTCTGACCTCGAAACCATATACGCACGTGTACACACAGGCGTACGTCCACATACGCCGATACTCAAGCAGGAGGCCTTGAAATGGCCACGGTGTCAGTAGCAGCGGCGGCGGTGGCGGCAGCAGCAGCAGCACCTGCTGTAGACACGGTAAGGGTGATTACAACGGCCGTCCTAGCGGAACAGTCGCCGTCAGGCTGACATAACCTAGGTTGTCACCGTTGTCACTACGTCGGCATATACCGTATCAGTCGTCATTGTCCAGTATCTAAAATTACACATTTTTTAAGGCGGTTGTTTTTAATTCTAGACTATCCTTCGTCCCCCACGGGCATGGAACTTAACCTGAGGTATATCTTCAAAGCACCGAGGGCCAGACATGTTAAGATATCTAGGGTTTTCCCAACAGTCCTTGTGGCAACGGCATGGCCGCTGACACTTATCGGTATGGTTAATCATCTAATCTCAATGAGGATCGCTTAGAAAAAATTCGATCAACAACAGGGATCGAACCGGCGACACCCCGGTAGATGACAACCATGACTAGCGCACTAGTCCCCTAGACCATGCCGCCACTTGTCCAGTACATCGACATACTATTGCTACTCAGGTCAACGTGTATCATAGGTAAAAACTGTGTGTAAACTAGATATAGGCAATGACATATTTAAGTTCGCGGCAACGACATGCGAAGCGGACCAACAAATTGTCAATTCAATGAAAGTCGCTTGAACTGAGCGAATCAGTCATTCATTGTCTTTTTGTGATCCGCGGATTATTGTACAGTGAAGTGTATGCGAGTGTTTGTCTTTCTATGGTTGTCGTTGATCGCACGTAGGTATTTGTGTACTGCTCCTATTATATATATATATATATATATATATATATATATGTTTTTCTTATAGAGCACTTTTGATAGGGCCATCAGGCATCAAGCGCTTAACATATGCGGACAATCTGAAATAAGATCTTTTACACATTCTCTGGGTGGCTGTGCTAGCCATGATCATCTACCACTAGAATAACAACTATACGGCACTAGAACAACATTGAGATACCTTATATATATATATATATATATATATATATATATATTTCTTGATTTGCCAAACAATTTTTGTTCCACTTGAAATAGCGCTCCAATGCACCTGTGACACCTGTTTTCTATATTTGAAAACGTTTTTTAAACGCGTCGCTTGAAATCTAGTCGAGTTACTTTTGAAATGTGTCCTCATCCCTTCCCTGGATTTGAAACGTTGCCTCTTCAATTTTTTCTCCGCGGAAACAGGAAAAACGGAACGGATTGCGGAAAATAGGATCAAAATTGTTCATCAAAACATTCGAAATCAGTAGCGATGTGCTTAGAATTCAGGTCTCTCGCGTCGGAGAGACATTGCTATCGCATTTTCTTAAAATTTCACGGTAGTATTCCTTAGTGACCTAAAAAGATTTCCTTGTAGTCGAAAAAAAACGGTCAAGAGAACCTTGACGTTAGATCCGTAGTCTTCAATCGATTCTGTTTGGAAATGCCACTGGGAGCATTGGGTTTTAGTCTCAATATCGTAACTATATCTCTTTATTTTTTTTGTAATCACTCTGCAATGCAATCCAGGGCTTCTGCTACTGCCTTAGTCTGTGGACTACTTCTGCTGCTTCTAGAACGTTAAATTTGGGCATCCGATTAGAATTTACTAGAAGATGCATATCCTCACGTATATACTTATCATCATCACCATATGTACTTAATTAAGATTTGGTAGAACTCGGCACGAAAATATTTTTTTGCCAATGGAAGAAGGGGTCGGAAGAAGTGAGGATGAAATTCATAAAAGTAGCTATTCTGCGTTTTTTCTCCTACATTGTTGTGCAAATTCTACGTTTGCGGGAGAACCAGTCAACGCACGAAGAAACCGGTACCAGCGTGTTCGGTTGAACAACACCCTACTAAGACAGCGAAAAGCATATAGCGAGATTTAAAAAAAGTTAGAAAAGTTAATATGTTGTTATGTCTTACGTTAAAGCTTTTACGTGCAAAACCGTAAAATTATGCTATTACGACCAACAAGTAAACGCCCAAAAGACTATTCTCAGGCAATAGCAAATTTAATCCCATCATTTTCGTACCAAAGTGAGTGCTGCGTTACGCCATCTCGAAAGTGAAGTCATGCATACTTGCTAGCATTTTGGCTGGCTTCAGCAATCAAGTGCACTAGAGCATTAGGTTTATATTTTGAGCTTTGGTAGAATTCGACAAGAAAATATGTTTTGCCAATGGAAAAAACGGGCGGTTCTGGTAAAATTTAGGTTCGGAACGTGAACGCCTCTACGTAAAACATAACAACTACGGCTGTTGAAAAGCTTAGTTACTTGACAGCTACGTAACACAGCACCATTACTTTCGCACGAAAAGTGAACACGTCACATATTCTCCAGGTTCGGGCGTGCCCAGTCTAGCAGAGCTCCACGCACAGAGACGGCGTTACCCCGCTGAATGTCCAGCGATAGTCTCTGGTGCAGGTACTCGGCAGCTCTAGTGTTCCCTGTCGAACGGTTGAGCGCCTTGCCAACACGTTAAATAAGTTTGTGAGCCTTTGGGCCAGGTCTCCCCAGTGTCTCGAATGCCAGAGGGCGAAGGTCGTGGAGGTAGATAGCCGCGTTCGCCTGAGAAATAAGCAAATATTTATTAGAGATTAAATACTTCGCATCTCCAGGCGTACTAAAGCTAGATCTCCAAAATCTGCGCTGGACAACCTTGTCAGTTGGTTTAACGCAGACAGTATGCGACTTGGTGCATCTAGAAGTACCCTGTGTAAATACAAAACGTTTGAATAAGAACGAGTTTATACCATTCATACTACGCCCTTCATCGTTACGTACAATCCAGATTCTTAACTTGTGTTTCCAGACGATGTCCACAATTTCTGATCTGGGCCCTACTTCTACGCCTGCGTTGGTCTGCTGGGCTGTTAGAGCATTTCCTTCGATATCGGGCCCCAACAATTCTTTGAGTCAACACGTTATGTATCACAAGGCTATCTTCCTCGTCCGAACATATGGAATAGAAGGCTCGGATAAAGTATGGTCTAGTGAGTTCATGATAACGAAAATCCGTGCGACTTCTTTGGCTGTATTACTAAATTTTAGTAAAGTAAGTGTTCATCCTGTGTACAATAAGCTGCTATGGCCACCCTCAATTTTGTTTTGTTGCTATACATTGCGGAAAAGCTTCTGTTCACGACGCTGTTATATATGGCTGATTGGCGAACAGAGCGTACAAACAAATGATCAGATCAGCCAAAAGGGACTATGCTCTGAATGAAGAAAACCGTCTCATTCTGGAAGCCATGAAACAACCGTATAAATGAATTCAAATCGAATCCCGGACCATTGCTTGCCCTAACCTGTCTAAGGAGATAAGAGCGTACTTCGGGCAGATGACCGCAACCGATAGTACCATTCCAGAGAACGTTCCTAAACTTATATCTGTGTGGGATGAGTTGACTCTGCAAGCCAGAGAGGGTATCTAGGCTGAGATCACTAAAGATGAGGTTATCAACACCATACTGAAGGCAAAATCTCGTAAAGCACCAATTCCGGGTTAAGTGAAAACTGCACACCTGCACCAACTTATGCAGCTAGTTCCCTCCATACTCGTTCTAGTCAACAGGATACAAAAGTATGCATCTTTGCCCATCATATATATATATATATATATATATATATATATATATATATATATATATATATATATCCTTGTCATATTGGCGTGGCATTGCAAAGAAAAGTATTGTATACAAGCTTTTAGCTAGTTTATTGACCAGGCGACTGGAGGCGTTTCTCGACAACGTGAAGAGAGCAGCATAAATTTAGAAGAAGAAAGTCGACGCTGACTGGTTGTTCCGTCCTTCCCTGGGAAAACTCTTCCTCCTTTAAAAACCGTTACACTTCTGCCTTTGACGTAACGTCGCGGAAACTGATTGTGGCTAAGCTGGCATATCTCGGAGTATCGTTCACTTTTTATTTCAGAGGCTAATTGCCTCACACAGTAGTCCTCGATGACGGAGTGCCTGAGCACGAACATTTGGTTCAAACAACAGGGGTGGCTCAGGGGAACAAACTTGGTCCCTTCCTATTCCATGTTCTGGTTTGGGGCTTGCCGTCAATAATCACTAAACGACACAAGTTCGTCAAGGTGTTGCTCTATGCCGACGATTTGGTTCTGTTTTCCAGAAGTCGTTTTCACACTCAGCAGGCGCTCGCAGAAGTATGTGAATGCAATCGGCCTGGTTATAAATGTGAATAAAACGAATGCTATTAAATTTATGGGAGGCGGAAGGCTGGCTAGCAATGAGTGGTTTCATCTTCAGGAAAACCCTGTCGAGTATGTAAAACATTTCGCCTACCTCGGCGTCGAAATGACAGCTACCGGATTGTGTTTTCGCGACATATCAAAGAAGGAATCCGTATGGATCTTATAGCATTTCACAGTATTCAAATACTGCATCCTGGGTGCATCCTGGTCTCCATCCGAGAGCGATACACTGGTAAGGGACTTTTTCGTTCAGGCTTCAACGTAAATGAACGCCGATTTTTTCGTTCGTGTGCCACGGCCTAGTTGGAGGCTCTAGGGCTAGATGCGCGAGTTTCATTCATGCATGTGCGTACATATCGTGTTTTCGACTGTCGAAAAAGTATGACATTCTTAAAATCAAAAATAAGGCCAACCATGTTTCTTGTTTTTCTTATTTTTCTAGACTTGTGCATCGACTCTTTTGTCGTGTCAGTGTGCACGCAGCTAACATCTTCTACACATATTGCTTCACCTCCTCCCCGGCGCCCGACGAGGCGCTTCCTACAATAATGCCAAGATAACGACGATGATGACCCCCCACCACTCAAAGCCCAAAACATTAGCAAAAACCACAATGATTAATCGCAAACAGAACGAATGATCAAGGCACTACTAGAGCACGCTATCCCCCCTACTCGTTCCGCGACGACCAGTGAGAAGCGTGCCCACTAGACGCTAATCGATCGAAACATCGCCAATCGAATGAACAGTGCAGGCACCCGTACACATATAAACAACCACACAAACAGTTTTTGTCGACAAGAGGTTTTGCATGCGATAACAACACCGACCGGTACATACGGAAACAACGCCACGTTCGTCCAAGTTCATCCCCAAAACGGCTATTCACGCAATATTTTAAGCAATTTGTATATGTATATATATATATATATATATATATATATATATATATCTATATATATATATCTATATAATATATATAGTATATAGATTAGATTGACTTAGCCAATGCATCGTGATATGTGTAACATATACCTAAAGTATTATACAGAAAATAACAGTATGCATGATCACATATATTAGATTGCTCCACAAGTCCCGTTCGGATTTTTCACACCATTTTGACACATGTCGTTCAAAACGAAAAGCTTTTATTGAATGCTGCATTGCCCACTTCGTTCAACTACTTTAGACCAACGTACAGGCAAGATCATGATTCCATTCCTCCAGAAGGTGGTGTCCTGGCATCCAAAGTAATGGTCCATATACGTCTTAAAATCTTCCGACAAGTCGAATTCTTTGCCATTAAGGACATTTTGAAAAGACCGAAACAGATAGTATTCCGATGAATCAAGGTCAGGACTATACGCCGGATGTGGCAAAATATCCATCCAAATGCCATTTACTTCTTGGTGGTACGCAAAAATCTGTGCGGTCTACCAAACGCTTAACATCACTTTCCTTGTATGAGGCCCGGGCCTGGCAGTTGCTTGGGGCTCACTCCCTTATTAAGTCACGCGCTTCTGCGGACAACGTTCTAATAGTTCTCCGCTCCTCATCCCCTGTCACCATGGTGCGGAGAAAGGGGACGATCCTCTTTTACGGTCCGTAGCTTTATAAGCCCTCCGGGCAAGCATTCGGTTGTTTTAATGTTTGGCTGCACTACTCGGTTCCAAAAATTAAACGATCGCAAGCAAGCCCCTGAATCGCCGGCCATTTGTCCGTAAAAATGCTAGTAAAAATACGCAATGTGCTCACACATCACGCTAGAATCGCTTATATCGCACAGACTGTAGCTATGTTAACCATAATTACTGCCCAGGATCCAGTATTAACTGCTCTTAAATAATTGGTGGTTAAACTAAAGGACTACGTAGACTAGGTCAATATAAAAGAAAAACAGCTTCCTTATTGTGTAGAAGCCATAGCAACACCGATTAATGGGTGTTTTATCGAAATAAAACATGACAGATATAAAAGTTATAGATAGGTACAGTTTCATTTTTACATATAAACATTTCCGGCCCTTAATGCATGGAAGATTTGCCTCACGACGATTTTGAACCAGTAGGAGACCGAGGATAGTCTAGATATAAAAAGTTGTTTGCTGATCAGGCGGATTTTTGTGGCCATTCTCCTAGGAAGAACTTAGTCTGGTTAACTCTGTATATATATATATATATATATATATATATATATATATATATATATATATATAGTAATGAAAATTACTTATAACTCTAATGTCATAAGCCTTTTTGTTTATTCTTACATGAAATATCATATTAATGTTCAATAAACCTAGTTTTAATATATACATTAATATATAAATATATATCCGAAACCAGAAAATGGCTCTTTGTTAGTCAGCTGATTACTGTCTTCCTTTAATCAATGCTCCACTAAGGTCACTATGGCTAACAGTCCAAATTTAGAAACAAAGAATAATTTTTTTCTCCCTTTTTGACCACTGTACAACCGCCATTTTAAGAACAAATCGCAGCCGAAGTTCATTGATAAAAGTTATAGGTCTGTTTGTCCTCTTTGACAGTTTAATAACAAATTGAACGTAATCCTCTCAGACAAGAAACTATATTAGTTTGAAACGTAGATGAAGCAATTTAAATCTGCATGTGAAGTCAAAGGATACAAACACTATATGCAAGAAAACCATTATGCGCTGGAAAGGCTGACCTGCCTTCCCAACGTCGGCTGCAATTAGCACACTCAGGCCAAATCATGTTAAAATTGTAAAAAAACGAAACTTTAAAAATGAATGCTGTTATGTGTTATTTATGGTTCATGCTTTACATGGTTCTTTGCGGACTCAATTTACCGCTTCTAAAAAGTAACAATAAATTGAGGCATGGGTTTGGTTAATCCTTTTCCTATCATCAGAGAATCGGGTCTCTCGAGATCTAGCCCCCGAGAACATGGGAAAATACGTTTGTATATATATATATATATATATATATATATATATACGCATACAACGCGGTTGAGGACGTCGACAGCTAGATAACAGGCGGGGCATAATTTCAAGGGTCAATACCGGTCCCATGCCAACGTGTCTAAAACGACCATTGCCGTCGGCACGGAGCTAGCTAGTCTTAGCGATGAAACTTGGATGCTCTTTTGGCCGATAATAAGTCGGGCAGAACGGAAACTTGAATCTTGTCGAGAGGGGCTTGCGGAGTGTCGCCCCCGCCGCCGAGATGATTACATAGCCGCTCTAACACAGCTCAGCATCGGCAGCAGCAGCGGAGCATCGAGCACCAACCACCACAGTCCAATCCGTCGGCGGTCCTGCAACCAACTTACTCTACAGACGCGCACACACACACTTAACCCCGTTGTTTAGGATCCACAACCTGGTAAGACGGCGGGGGAGTTGCGGGGGGGGGGGGGGGGGGAGCAGCGCGTCATCATCTCCTGGACCACCTGACCCTCGATGGCCGGGCGCACCTGCGTCGTTGCATTGGCTTGGGCGAGCAGACAGCCTGACGGGCAACCAGTCGTGTGGGGGAGTTGTTGTTTGCTGTTGTCGTTGTTGTTGGGTCGTCGTCGTTTGGTAACGCCTATCTACACTCTCCCATGCCCCCACCCCGCTCTCGACGTCTGCTCGAAGTCGACAGGCTGGGCGACCAACGAACGCCCAACGGTTATTTGTGGGTGCCGTTATAACCGTCAGGGGGGACGATGGTGACGCCACGAGGACGCCGGAAGGCGCCGCCTAACTCAACCGGCTAGCCCAGTTAGCACGACGGCGACAGCAGCCAGAGCTACAGCTCCTCAAGTAGGAAGATTAAAGAGTTATCGTCAGGACTCCACCCTTACATGACCCCCCCACTTTACACAGTCCCTCCAACCGCCCCGTTCTCCGAGGGTCCGACGACCCCATTAGGGTCATTTCGAGATATAGGCGCGCGCATGCACACACACACCGTCACTTCGCTAGAGGAGCACACGTTTATACACACGCACGTATATATATATATATATAGATATATATATATATATATATAACACTATACGCCCTAGACGATGTACGAGGAGGTCTCATGCGCTAATATGGCCACCGCACAGCGCCTTCCTCTCCTCGATCCCTTTTCTGTATAGGCGTCTCCAGGTTTTGCTTAGCGCTGTTCTATCAGCCCGATGGCGGCTTGCCCGACCTTGGCCTGCTGGCCATTGGTCGACTGACTGACTGCCCAAACACCGTTATGCAGCTAAGGCAGAGAGAAAAACGCCTGGATTACGGCTCGGTACGAAACTTGCAGTAACAAACAACAAAACACACAAAACGCCACGAACCACCACTACCCTACTACTACTGCGTGGAATCATTACTCTGACTTCTTTAAATGCTATTGGTCATACGCCAAGGTCTTGCCTCTATTTGCTGCAGGACACTTCCTCTTTATCTTTTATATATCCTTGCAATCTTATAATATATATATAATATTATATATATAATATATATATATATATACTGATATATATAGGGTATCGCTTAGTTTAGCGCTACAAAAACCTACATTAACGCGAGCGAAGTCAGAAGCTGCAAAGGTTTGTTCGGACTATTATAATATAGTCCCGAGACATTTGCGTGTACTCTTTTCTGCTAGTGTCGTTACTGCTTGTCGTCGGTGGCGTTTTGGCGTTCCCTCTTCTTCTTCTGCTCCTGTTACCCTTCGACAAGAACTGTCCGGTAATCGAGTGAACGATATACAGCTAGTCGCGTACGGAGCAGGGAAGGGCAGGGCGGTCGTTGACATCTATATGCGACCGACCGGCGCTCGGTGCCGTATATTTGTCGTTCGGACGACGTTCGGCAACATAAGACGGCGACGACGGTGACGACGACGACGATGACGACGACGACGATGACGGCCTCGAGTGCTAGGATTCACGGTGAGTGGCCGCCGTAGAGGTCGGAGCCTTCTGGGACCTCGCGCCGAGGTTGACGCACAATCCTCGAGCGCTCATTCTCACTCGTGAGCTCGGGCGCAGCAGGCCAACCGGGGGCTAGCTATAGGCAATGGCCGGCAGGCTACGAGCGTCTGAGCCTTGAGGAACGGAGGTAAACAGCTCGCGTCTGGTCTGCTAGTTGGGGCTGTTGCTGCTGCTGCTGCTGCCGCCGCTGCTGCTGCTCTCACTGCCACTATTCCCAGTTTTACTTCTGCTACTTGTCGTCCGATAACTGCTACCACCTCGGCTACCCCACTGCTCAGCAGGCTACTACTCTATACCGATACAAATATTATACAAGCGAATGCTGATACGGCGGTGGCAGCTTTCGTCTGAGTGTCTGACAGACTCACTCATACGCACACAAGTTACCTGTATGTACACCATATACATACACATGCTAAACAAACACACGCGACAGACACGCAAATCTCCACCGCACACTTCCACATAGCGAAGTTGACCTCGTACAGAATGCGAACGCAGATAGGCAGGCATTCAGAGAACGACTTGTGGAGGTCTTGAAAGGAGGTCTAAGGGAAAAGGCGCGCTGACCACTAATACTGGATAGGCTAGCTAGTTTGTGCTACGCTCCTGTTAGTAGTTAATGTAGTAGAGGCAAGGTGTATGTGTGTAGGGAAGATGTTGTAGTAGCAGCAGCAGCAATAGTAGGGGTAACACTGGTAGTAGAAATTGTAGAATTAATGGTAGTAACTATAGTAATTTTCCGCGCCCCTATCGACGCTGCCCTCTCGATGTTGTCGTTACCGTTACCGCAGGTGGTAGGTCTGATCTAACATCAATCGTTATGAGAGGGTCATGCCATTACCAAGCCTCCTCTACTGGTTGCTACTAGGGACTGTGTATTACTCTCAATTCTTCGTCTCCGCCTCGGACCGCCGCAGAACCTGTCTGCAATAGACCTAAGGCTTCTGCTACTACCGCCGCCCGCCGCTGCAATCCTGCAAATGGTCTATCGCAGGGCCATCGGCTATGCTTCCGCACGCTTTCGCCAGTCGCAGCAGACCTCATGCCGGTTATTTTTCCACAGAACGACAGGTGACACTCACTAGGTACTACTTATCCGCCGGTCAGCCAGTGTCAGTCGTAAGGCGATGATGACGAGTTAGTTACCACCCAAAAAGAGAGTGAAGCAAATGAAGATACAAGTGAAATAGGGGAGAGGTCAAAGAGGTCATTTTACGCGTCGTCTGCTAGATAGCGTTATTGTTGTTGACGTTTTATGTTGTTCTTGTTGCTGTTGCTTATGGTTCTTATTTATGTTGTGTCTTTCTATTTCTGTTAAATGTTAAGACTGTTAGTTGTTCGTATTGTTATTGCTATTGCTGCTG